>JASDQU011026494.1:0-17215 GCA_032191745.1 Picea mariana
ATTGGTGGCTTCCTTTGGATTTGAACAATTCTTCTTTCTTTGTCGGACTGATCTACGCACCAAAGTACCAATTCTTTGAAGTTTGCCACCTCAGATACACACTCAATCAATCTTATGCTTGAACTCCAAAACTTGTTTATCTCCTTCTCTGGAGGGGCAAGAGCCAAATACCACTTATAAGCTTGTGATCATTGGAATTGATGATCCTCTCGTCCAAGAGTGTTAAGTGTGTTTCCACAATACAAGTCATTTCTTTTACTTGACATGTCTTTACAATGATTTATGTTTTTACGAATATGTGGTGCTCTTGTTGATACAACCTTTTTGCATCATGGCGTTTTAATTCTTTATTAAATTTACTACATATTTCATTAATTATTAATTTGTATAGCTCTTATTTCAAAGTTTCTAGTTTGCATTGTCAGATTTTGAATTTATTACAAAGTTTTTATGAAATCTTCGCCACTTAATAACAGTATTTAGGTTCACACAAGTGGCGGATGACATGGTGGAGGGAATATAAATTCCATCGAGAATAGTGATGTGATGTTGGGACACATAAAACATGGTTATGTATGGAAATACAAAGTGGGAAATGGAATGTGAAATATGATGAGTGCGGGATTGCAAGATGCGAGACAATGAGCATGAAGAGTTGAGAAGATAAGGAGGAGGGACTCCTGCATATGTGATGGTGAAATAAACTAACCATAAGAAAAGGTCGATTTTGTGGGTTGCGGAAGTGGATGAGTCATTTTGGAGGATGAGAGATTCTAGGTTGCGGGACACGAGCATTGGGAAAAAGGTAAATGGAATGGAAGGTTGTCCTGCATCCGCATTTTAAGAAAACCAACTAAGTATGAAAAGGTAAGTGGTGCATTATACATGAAGAGGAAATAAAAGGGCCCATTATGAGGGCTGCACATTTTTGGGTTGCGGGATAGGATCATTTGCGGGGTAGGGGTGGATTGGTACCCCGCAACACAAAAAAATGACTAAGTGTTGGGTTCCCGAAGTAAGAAAAAGTGACTAAGTATAGACTT
This sequence comes from Picea mariana, assembly GCA_032191745.1. NCBI lineage: Eukaryota > Viridiplantae > Streptophyta > Pinopsida > Pinales > Pinaceae > Picea > Picea mariana. The sequence continues at coordinate 1,044 of JASDQU011026494.1, forward strand.
GTGGGTTTCAAGACTTGATAGTAGCCTGATCCACAACATGTATTTCAAAGAGAAAAAACAACTAAGTATAGAATATACAAAGAACATATGAAGAAAATAATAAAACTAAGGATGGGTATGTATATACCACCGTTGATCAACGAATGTAGATCAACAAGTGGTCACCCTTCTCTTTCTCTAGGGGATTTCACTCTTTATGAAGAGAGCATTGGTGTAATCATCCTAAATAAATAGTAGAGGGGTTCTCTTGTGTCTTTTCCAATCGAATGATGATTTCTCACCTATACCCCTCCCCTCCCCTCACCTCACCTCTCAATTTAGTAGTTTCAATGCCCTCAATACAATGATTATGGCGGAAGGTACGAAGAGATGATCTTATGAATGTAACTTCTTTTCTTTGACAATATTCATGAAAAGATATATTTAAAGATAAAAGAAAGTCCATTTATTTTTTGAAAGGCTAAGTATTTTATTAAAGTTGAAGGAGGGTGAGTCCAATAGATTCAGGTCAATTCACAAAAGACCAATTCAATTCCTTATGGCTTGATCAAAACATCAATAGTGTTGAGCGTGGGTAGAAGCATGCAATCACATAATTGGTTATTCAACACCAATGAGATATTCCTATATTCATAGAATCATGATAGGTTGCTCCAAAGGTTATCAAGCAAATGGTGAAGGACTCATATTGAAAATTTTGACTTTGTGAACAAATTGTGAGAAAAATGTAGAAGATAAAATGTTTAACTTATTCTATTGTTGTTTCATGGATACAAAGGAAAATATTGATTATTCCTATTTTGCTTCTAGACAAAGGTGATTAGGAGAGAATTTTCACAAATATACTATGTAAAAGGTTATTAAGTCAAAGTACATTTTGCTTGTTGATACGGTAAGAAGTAGGGAATTTTGTTCCTTTTGTTCAGCTAGCTTAAACAACTCCACTTACCCCCGGATGTGTGTTTTTCTCTTTTTTTAACAGCATGACATGCAAAGGATAAAGTGCTTGGATTAATTCTTGTAGACAAGATAAGGCTCAAGTAAGAGTCTATTTATTATTTACGTCATAACGGGGAAGGAGACAAGTAGTCGAAATCAAGTGCATAAAGAAAAGCAGTTGCATGGTGTCTTTCCTTTCAATTAAGATAACATTACAAATTGTTGATCCGGTCTTTCTCTTGTGGTACGGGAGTAGTCATTGAATAACCCACACACCATTGAAGTGTTACATATTCCACCAATTAAGAAAATTCAACCTATTAAATCGATGACTGGGGCTTTTGGCATCCCATCTGAATAAAAGATAGCCAATGAATGAAAAATCTTTGGCCCACCCACATGGGACGAAAGGTAAAGGCTTGGCTTTCTATTCCATATACGGAGAGACTTGTATCCACCAATGGGACCAACTGATTGAAAACATGGGGAGGGAGTTGATAGTTATTCTTATATAGAAAAAAGCATATTATTTATCAATAGCAACCAAGAGCTTGATCCGAAAATGAGGAATTTGTGAAAAATAGATTACCACCATCCAATGTCCACTAAGGGACAACAAGGCAAAGGTTAAAGGTGGGCCAGTGCAATGAAAAATCATGGAGCATTCAATCTCCATCGAGATAGTTGTCTGCTGCTAATAAAAAAGTGGAGGCTCTTCGAATAGGACATCAAAGCTATTTCCATAGGACAACAAAGATTGATTCTAAATTAACAAAGACCAAGGAGGTGGTTGGGAAAAAGGTGGTCATCCTACCTAATCGTATTCTCTTACTAACAAATGTTGATCCTACTATCAAATGAAGATAAATTATTTTAAGGGCATTCCTCCTTTCAATCAAGAGTTTCTAACTAAAGGGTTACTCTCTTCTCACACCTAACCCACTACTTCATTACTCTCTTCCCTTCCTTTCCTACCTTCTCTACTAGTTCAATATTCTCTACCTTACTCGGATGGGAGGCACACCTGACATATCTGGATTCATCCCTTCCCCAAACAAGCAAGTATAAGTTGGATTGATACAAGACAATATTTCAATGACATGAAGACCATATTTCAAGAGGCTATACGATCAATACTTTGAAATATTAATTGATTCACCTCTTGTTTCTTCGAACTTTCAGGGCTACATTGAAACGATCTTATTATATAGAAAAGCATTGTATGAAAAAAACTTACCCAAAAATAAGAAATATAGAGGTGCTAATCAATGTCAGTTTTATACACGTAAGAGCATTAGTGACAATACACAAATCCCACTATAGAAATCATGTTCATGTAACTCGATCTGGTAGTTTAACCCAATTCCTAACCTCTATATATCCCTTATAATTTCCTTTATATCCCCCCTTTCCCTAAAATAAGTGGGACGATAAGATGGAGTGTTGCCCATTCACTTCTACTACTCCAACATAAAGGTCAGTCATAGATCCATAGAAATTGATTTCTAAACAACTAGATTGTAATTAGTTAGAAGGAAACATGAAAATTCATTTTAACCCTCATTTATATAAAATGTCAACATAGATCAAATATTTTGAAGTACAGATGAATCTTACAATGATGATCAACTAAATAAATTTAAAAATAAAAATTCAAAAAAATTATAAATATAAACTTTGATTGTTATTTAAGTATATTTATTTGCATTATAACAATCTGTATATCTAAAGTCTATAGAGATGTACATCTATGAACCTTATAAGAAGAAACACATGTTCTTAATCATTAAGTCTTTAAATGTAACTTCATTAATTATGATGAAAGTTGTTACCTTTTTTATTTGAGTTTAAATTCCTTTCAAATTTTATTCTATAAATTGTTCCACAAACAAACAGTGTAATCTATCAATTTAGTGAATAACTTGAAAATAATCTTAAAATCAAATTATTATTATTATAAAAATTTAAAAAATAATCTTATCAGAAAAAAATAATAATAATAATTTTTTCATAAAACCTGCATAATTTATAAACCAAATTTCATACATCCATGTACTAAAAACCACGTGGCTAAAAATCTGACAGATACCTAATGAATCCCTGAACTCCCTTTTTAACAATAACGGAATTACAAATACAGGTATTATCTTTCAATTAGACTTCCTTTCAAATCATTTACCAGGGCCTTGTTTAGCCATTTGTCGGCTTCATCCATGAACGAAGGGCTCAGTCTGATCATTAGAACGCAGAATTCATGTTCATTCAGAGCCCCGTCGCCGTCTAAATCCCCCTCCTCCATCATCGCCCGTAGCTCTGAATCTGTCAGGGAATCCACCCCTAACAGAGCCGAATTCCTCTTCAAGCTCTCCAAAGTTATCAGACCCAGCCGGGGATCTGCCAGAAGACGGAATCCGCTACACAGCTCCGCCATGAAATCGTGCTCTCCCAAATTCTCCGCCATAACTGGCAGGAAATCCTCGAATTCCGCCATTATTATGAATGCCGAAACCCTAATTGAGACTCCAAGTGTGCCTTCAACGCAGGGAAAGGATTAAAGCTTGAATTGCAGTGAATGGGGAGGGAGGGGCATTGTTATATAAATAATATAGCCTCCTCGGCCAGCGTGCGAACAAACCAGGTACTGCGGTCAGGCATGAATTGAGCGGCAGAAGAAATAGTGGGGAAATTGCCAGTACGTAGTCCAGACGATCCAGAGTTGTCATGGAAGTTGGTGTCAGTGGAATATCAGTTGTCTGAGAATTTCCAATTGTATTAACAAAGTTGGGACTTTCGCAGAAGCCGTCAATAGTGGGGTTGCGTAGTATTCCCGTCAATTGATAAAAATAACAAGAAATTGTGGGTACAAGAGAGCACGGGGAAACTTAACTGCCAAACAGAAACTCCACGGATTGTCCGGCACTATCAAAGGCCGGGATGGCACCATGAAAATTCCAGGCAATTGTAGGGATGGTCCCCCCTAAATTTCCGGTATTGCTTTTATGGTTCCGGACCCTACCAGTCCTAGTTCCGGACAATCCAGCCTTGTTGGTCACGATTCCATAGTTCCGGGCAATCCACTATACTTGTCATGATTCAAGAATTTTCATAAGAACTTTCATTCAGGTAATTTTATAGTTCCGGTCCCTACCTGTACTAAGGCAATCCACCTTTATTTTTGTCACGATTACATAGTCGTTAGTTCAATCCATCCTTTTTCGGACATAGCTCAAGTCACCCACTCTAATAAGTTTTGTCAAAGAGCTTGTGGAATTTTTTGGACATAGGTAAGGTCAGTTACTTGTCAAGATTCTATGGAATTGTTTTGGAAATAGCCTAGGTCACTCATTTGAGTTACCAATCATTACCAATTTTCATGGTCAATAAAAAAAATTAAGAGAATTTCATAATAAGGCATTTCATTGTGCATGTTTTCAAGTGCCTCGTAATGTTGTTGAGATCTCATATTTAAAATTGTGCAAGGAGTTTTAAAACATCAAAGGTTTGGAGTGGACACTCCATTTATTAATAGAAAAGTTTTTAAAGGATACATTTTTTTAATAAGAATGTTGAGGATAAGAGTATGAGGTGAAAGCCCGCGAGGGTGTAGACTGATTGGCAAGTGCTGTGTAAATGGAAGGAAATATGTAAAAAGAGGTCTCAAGGTCGATTCTCCCCCCGATTTACTTGTGCTCCATTCTTGTGGGCTGCGTGGAAGCACCTGGGTATAGTGGTAGCGGACGGGTATCGACCCTGTGTCACGCGAGTACGAGAACCATGAGTTGTCGAGTCCCCCAGTAGGAGGTGAAAAAGTGGTTAAAAAATAGTCGTTATAAATTTTGAATCTCCTATCCCCAATTCCTAGAGAAAGAAAAAGTCCACCTAACCAAGACTCTTATGTCCAATGGTTACAAGTCCACCTAACCAAGGCCCTTATGTCCAATGGTCAACAAAGCCTTCCTCTCAACCTGTATGTAGTGTCCCTAATCCGAAGCCTTGTAATTGTACATATAGATTGGTGACCCGAATTGGTATCAAATGTAAATGTAATGAACATTTAGGTTAGTGAGCCAAGGACACCTGGTTATGGTGTTGCACCCATTAGAGTAAGTGCGCAGACAAGGTGTGCACATTTTGTGTGTTGCACGCACTTGGGTTAGTGTGCGAGAATGAATGTTATGTTTTGAGGCTGGAGAGTCTCTGTGATTACGAGGTTGGTGAGTCTGAAGGCAGATAAGCCAGCTCGCCTATCCATGTAAATATAATCATGAATATAATATAATATTGCATCACTGCGCACTAACTGACTTAGACGAAAGGGATGGGGGGCCTACTCCATTGGAAAAAGGGAAAAGAGGGTGAGTCGTAAGTCTTGAGGAATATTTTATAATATTTCCAGGAAAAGTGTAATGTGGATATATTTTTATCCTAGGTTTCTAAGGGTAGAGAACGAGTCACCAAGTGGCTTAAAGTTACTTTTGGGGGTGAAAAATGTCAAGTGGAAGGCATGCAATATATATTGTTGGCCTTAGTGTATTTTGGGGGGGATGATTATTCATGTAGCAGGCTCTTGTGAGCAAAAGGGGATCAGACTGTATGGAAAATCCAATTATTACCTTATCTGCACATAGAATCGTGTAAGGTGTTGTGGGATTGTAACCAGAGTTTCACTATCAAAAATTCAGGTTGGCAAACCGTGAGCAATCTTTCTGGGTGAGAGACTCGTTGTTGTAGAGTGGTTGCCAGACCCGTGAGCATATTCTCCAGGTGGGAGTATTGCGGAGAATTGTTCCCTAGTGCACTAGGCACTAGTCACAGGGCTCAAAGACTTCATGTTCGGCCTGTTGCTAGTAACCCTTGGAAGGGAAGTGAGGAAACTGAAGGACTGGTGAGCAGAGAAGGGGCACACTTCCTTTAGTGTGACAGGTGCATGGGGAATGAGAGACTATGGGCTAGTTGTAGCAGAAGCACTCAGGACTGGACAATTCTGTTGATTTTCAAACCATAGCTTGTCGCTAGGAACCCTTTACCCTAGTGGAGTTGAGCCCCAGTTTGAGGGTGACCTGTTGATGAAATTTTGTGAGCAACAACGTCTATGGCTGAGAGAAATGTCCGATTCAAAGACATAGTTGATGACTTTCATTTAAGATAAGTGGTTCTCTATGTGCTTGTCTTGTTTACTGTGCATATTTGACTATGTTTGGCGTATGATAAATTCTTGTATGTGTTGCATATGAGTAATTGTTTTCATTATGTTAATTGTTTCTTGTTCAAGTAAGTATGGTGCACTTTGCCTATATTTCCATATGTGTATGAGTATGTCATTTGATGGTAACTTTGTCTGTTAAGTTTAACCTTGTAATTGGTTATGAGTTATCAAGAAGAGGATTGAGTGGTCGGGTGCATAGGATCATAACCTGTGTACTTTAGAGGCTGGAACTCCGGTGTGTGCGATTAAGGAACTGGATTTCACGCACAGTATTGACAGAAGTGGTGCATGACACTCAGATGGTAGTGTGCATAGTTGTATGGTGTGGTCAGTATATTGGTGCACGCGGTTGTTTGATTTAATTTCCGCTACTTAAGGTTGTATTAAAAGAAATTTTCGTTTTTGTTGTTATAAGTTGTGTGGTGCGACTCAAGCTTGGGTTGAGTGTGTTACTTCAAGTGATACTGTGCCACAGACAAGAGTGGAGTATATTAACTGCACATTGGATGTTTGGAATAGCATTGCTCAGTGAGAGACTGGGTATGTTACAAAGTGGTATTAGATTTTTTGGTTCAACATTGGACTTGTATGGGCCAAAAACTAACATGAATAGATGTGTGCACTAAGAATTGGTGGCATGCAGTGCAGAGTTTAGTTTGCATGCAAGACCATTAGTGTGTGGTATAGAGTTGTGATGCGCACAAAGACATTGATGCCCTGGTGTGCACACTAGAAGTTTGGGATGTTAAAATCGTCCAAGAAATCCAAATGAAAGGATTCTGACAAAATGGTGCAAAGTTTTCATGTAGTTGTTGCATGAAACCATCTAACAAATCTTAATTGCTTGCACATTTTGCAAAATTTCCAGTGAATAAAGTAGGACAAAGTTAGTGCAGAAGGGTAAAAACATGGAATATGTGCAGCGGACTTATAGTCCTGATGATTAATGGGGATCTATATATCGGTTTGGGTGTCGATGGTACATAATCCAAGGAGGAGCGCAGGAACTTTGTAGAAACTGTAAAAATATTACAGGAAGATGTCCAGAGTTATAACGTTGATAATGAAAGACTTATGAGAGCCAAGGCCTAGCAAATTGGCTTCAATGTCAAATTGATGCAGAGCCTAGACATAATAGAAAAGAATATGGATAAGGAAACAAAGATAAGTAGATCAAGAAGCCGTCGGTTTCATGATGAGAAAAGAAGAGAAGAAATAGGTGTTGATAAGCATTCTTTTGGGAAAGAACGCAATAGTTTGAGTCCATCTCCTGTCAGAAAGCATAATATAAGGACTAGGGTGGACGAGCTATAGGGGGGACTAAATGAGATTAAGCCTCCTACCATTGATGGTGAGCACATGAAGGGTGAAGATGCAGAGACCTAGTTGCTAGGTATGAGAAAGTATTTCCAGCTGCATAACTATTCTGCGTAGTCAGAAAAAAGAATTGATATCTATGAAAGTGCATCAATGTGGCGGGATTAATATGTGAAAGTGCAACATATTGATGAGAAATAAGTGACTTGGAGAGAGTTCAAGAGCTATTTCCAAAATAAATACTTAACCAAGCAGTGTTGTGATAGGAAAATGAAGGACTTCTTTGAACTCAATCTTGGGAGTATGATGATTGACGAGTACAAAAGAATATTTTTAGAACTGTTGAATTATGTGTCTTTTATCAAGGATGAACAAGTGAAGATTCAAAGATATTTGAGTGGGTTTCCCTCATTTATCAATGAAAATATACAGTATGATGACCCTAATACGTTGGAAGAAACCATAAGGCGCACTAAGTGTCTTTATGACCAACAAAGGGGAAGGTCAACTTTCCAAAAGGCTTGGGAAGATAAGATGAAAAGTAAGGTGGAATAGAGGAAGAAGGGAGCTAAGCCACCATTTTTCTGTAATATTGCGCAAGGATGGATGATTCTTCAGGAGCCCAAAATGTCAAAGATAGTGGGACAAAAGTCATGGCAACAACCTATGCATTGTTGGGGTTGTGGCGGAAATCATATGTGCATAGATTGCCCTCAAATAAGTGATAAAGTGAGGACTATGCATAGTGTACAATAATCTGCCACAGTTGAGGACATGGGTAGAAATGTGTCAAGGATTTCCCAGTGTTAGATAACAAGCAGGTTGAGTTTCATTCGCACATGATCGAGGTGGAAGGTAATATTAATTATCAACCCATTGCTATTTTAATAGACTCGGGAGCTAGTCATAGATATCTTGATCCTAAGATGGTGGAAAGATTTCATTTGTCGAGAAGCAAACTTGGAAAATCTTGGTTGGTGCATTTATCTACATGAGCAAAAAGGAAGATTAGTGAGGTTCTTTAGGCATGTCCAATGGAGATGAATGGACTGCACACAAAGGTTGATTTGAATATCATACCTTTGGGTTCATATGGTTGCCTCATTGGTATGGATTGGTTGGATGAGCATCATGTTGTCATAGATTGTTGCAATAAAACATTCACTTGCTTGGATGAACAAGAAAATTTGAGATCAGTTCAAGGAATTCCAATAGCTATGACTATTAGAGAAGTCATGGATTCACAGTAAAATAAAAGTTCTAGAAAAGGGTGTCAAGTATTCGGAGTGCACATGAAAGAGGCACCTAAGGATAAAGTGCCAACTGTGGAATACTATGTGGCATTGAAAGAGTGTGAGGATTTCTTTAAAGAGATACCGATATTGCCTCCAAAAAGAGATATTGACTTCTTTATTAATTTGATGTCGGGAGTGGCACCTGCATCCAAGAATCCATATAGAATGAGTACGCCGAAATTGGAGGAGTTGCAGATATAACTTGAAGAGCTTCTAAAGAAAGGGTATATATGCCTAAGTGTGTCGCCTTGGGGTGCGCTAGTTTTGTTCATAAAGAAGAAGGATGGTACGTTGAGACTTTATATCGACTTCAGACAGTTGAACAAGGTAACAATGAAGAACAAGTATCCTTTGCCAAGGATATATGACCTATTTGATCCGCTAATAGGGGCACAGATATTTTCCAAGATAAATCTCAGATCTGGTTATCACCAAGTAAGAATAAAGGAGGAAGACATTAGTAAGACTGCCTTCAGAATAAGGTATGGTCATTATGAGTTTACAATGGTGCCATTTGGGTTGTTGAATGCACCAGTTGTCTTTATGTGTTTAATGAATGGAATTTTCCGAGATTACTTAGATAAGTTCGTCATTATATTTTTGGATGACATTCTTATTTACTCAAAGTTTGAGGAAGAACACAAGCATCACTTGAGGACGGTGTTGCAGGTGTTGAGGGAGCATCGACTTTATGCAAAGTTGAGCAACTGTTCATTTCATCAGTGACAGACTCATTATTTGGGTCATATTATTTCAAAAGAAGGAATAGTTGTGGACCCAACGAAGATAAAATCCATTGAGGAATGGCCAACGCCAAGTAATGTCACGGAGGTAAGGTCATTTATGGGACTGGTAGGGTACTACAGAAGGATTATTGAAGGATTTTCACATATTGTGTATCCAATTACATCTCTGCAGAAGAAAAATGTGCAATTCGAATGGACTCTAGATTGCACAAGAAGTTTTCATCACTTGAAGAACTTGTTAACAAGTGCGTCAATTTTGAGGATTGTTGATCCAGATGCAGAGTTTGATGTGTGCACAGATGCATGCAAGGAAGGACTTGGGGGAGTCATGAGTCAAAATGGGCATATGGTATGTCGCAAGTCTAGGAAGTTGAAAGAGCATGAAAGACTCTATTCTACTCATGACTGAGAACTGGCGACTATAGTGCATGATTTGAATATGTGGCAACGTTATCTCATGGGTAAGAGATTTGATCTGAGAACAGACCATTGTGGTCTAAAATATTTGTTTGGAAAGCCAAGTTTGAATGCCATACAAAGCAGGTGGTTAGAGTTCCTCAATGAGTATGACTTTGANATGGATATAAGTGTGACTTTATAGCAAGGAATGTCACACCATAAGTTTGAAGGCTATGAGTTAAGAGAGGATGGGATCCTCATGTATAGACGCGAAGTCTATGTGACGAATGATCATGAGTTGAAGAACCAGATTTTGTCAATGCATAAGGTTCCTTACGCTAGACATCCAAGTTACCATAAGACCATTATCGCGGTAAAGAAACAATACTTTTGGCTAGGCATGAAAAAGGAAGCTGCATATTTTATTGCAAGACGTCTTGAATGTCAAAAGATCAAGGTTGAGCATAGACATCCAACCGGTCTGCTACAAACTTTGCCTATTCCTGAGTGGAAGTGGGAAGTTGTGACCATGGACTTCATAACTAAGTTTCCTAGGACTGCTAAGAAACATGATTCTATTATGGTGGTGGTGGACAAGCTTAATAAAACTGTCCATTTTATTCCAGTGAATTCAGTGCACAAGGTAGTCGACATTGTTGATATATACATGCACAAAGTTGCTAAATTTCATGGTGTACATAAGACAATTGTGTCTGACAAAGATTCCCAGTTCACCTCAAACTTTTGGAAAAGGTTATTCAAGTAAACCTAGAACTTTTGAAGATTACAATACATATTACAAAGCTTTCCAAGATCATTGTGAAGCTATGAGACTATGGTATTTTACATTCCTCTACAATATTATGATTATGTCTCTATGTGCTATTATATCTCCTCCATACTCCTGCTTATGGAACAATTGATGACTAGTGAAAAAGTGAACCTTTTTCCCTCATTCTACTATGTTTTTTATAGCTATAATTAGGGTTAGGTTTAGGGTTTAGAAACACTTTTAGAGCCCTAAAATCTATTTTGTTTATAGAGTAGAGTTGTATGCTTTTGAAGTAGCAAGTATGTCTTATGTGTATGAGATAAGTATTTCTACTTGGATGATAATATCACAACTAATGATCTATTGTGTGATTCACGAAAAGGCCACACAGTAGATCAAATATGTTGTGGAATTCCATGTGTGGTAGAGTTCATATAGATAAGCTTGAGCATACATGTTATATTTCATATTGGCTAAATATGATATGTTTCTACACAAGTAGTAAGTATGGCATGACAATTAAATGTGGTTGTTGTGGTTGTATAACTAGGAATGGTTAAGGACATGGTTGAAGATGTTGATGATACTGTTTCTTATGACAATCAACCTCATGATGAAAGAATAAGGACAAGAAAATGTTTTTCAAGAGGTTGGTGAATGGATCATGTGAGTTCCCACTAGGCACCAATTGATTAACATCAAAGATGTTGATAGAAACCATATAAGTAGGAATTGTTCTTGCCAATATTACATGAGTGTTGAAGGGAATTTGGGAAAGAATTCCTTCAATCATGCTTTGATATCATAGTTGATATGTCTATGAGGTCTGAATGCATATGCGTTCTTGATACTCAGGTGGGGGTATGGTGAGGTAGGAAGCCTTACACCTATAAATATTGTTAAAATCGTTTTAATATATCGGTATGGTAGTATGCCATGTCAAGCGGGTTAAGAGTTAATAACCATAGTAGATGAGTATTTATACTCATGTTATTAAAACGGATGTCATGTGAGACAACCATGTGTGAGGACATGGTGTTATTGGACTTGGGAAATTCTATAGCATTGCATAAATATCCAATGCTCTCCCTACTTATGTTGGTATCTTGGATTGTAACCTTCTTTCCAACACTAAGAACAATGAAATAGGGGAATGGGCTTCTTGAGGGACTATTGAGTAGAAAAAGGATAGGCCTTTTAGTGCTCCCGAGGGATCGTGGAGTAGAGAATGGGGTATATTCCTAGTGTTGTAATTGGGATAAAGAGGAAGGTGTCTAGATGGTCAAACAAGTGTTGGGGAGGTAGTTGGGTGATGTGTCAAAACATTGGTTTAACCCTCCAACTTTTGATGGTAAATCACATGAGTTGGGATTATTTTATTCTTGAACCAATGCAAAGATGCATTCAATGAATGTGCATAAATAGATTATGAAAATGTGCAAGTTATGATCATGCATACAAGAAAGTTGGTGCATATGTTTGATTTCATTGTGTAAATGCATGCTTGTACCGATAATGCATATATGATAAATATTGTTTCAATGTAGGTAATATGTTAACATTTGAAAGTTATTGAATTATTGGTATGTCTTAATTTTGAGATCACTTCATGGGTTGTTGTGGATGTTGCAATGAAATGATTGTATGCATGAATACTCACAAATTGTTTGGCTAAATGAAAAAAATTGTCAAGGAGGATGAAATTGTAGGTACAATTGTCTTGGATATGGTTGTGAAAGTAAGTCCATAAGGAAGAGTGGTGACTACTACATGCAAGAACCAAACATTATGAGAGAAATCTCATAATTGTTAAATCTGGATTCTATATGAAACAAATTAAATTTCCCTATGAAATTTTGATGATGACATCTCATGGTAACTATATGTATATGATATATGTGAGATCATGGATTTGTCTAGTAAGGATAGATGATGACTGCTATGATGGAAAGCACAAGGAGGATATTATCGTTATGGCGCTAAAACCCTATGATATACCTTGATCACCTTAAGCTATTGTTATTAGATGTTTCTAGGAGGGCGCCCTGGCAGTAAGAATTTATAAGTTTACACTTTTATTACATGTGAAAGCTAGATCAAAGGACTATTTAGCAGAGAAGAGGATGCCTAGGCATGGAAGGGTGAGTGGTTGTAAGGAAGAGGCGAATTGAGTGAATATGTTATGAGAGATTCATGGTATATGCTAGTTGAGATCATTATATGTTTAGGGTGTGTCAAAGAAGACAATGAGTTGAATATCAACTGTGGTAGCCTTGTGGAGCATAGATGTACTGACACAAATAAGTATTGGGATTATTTTCATTTATCATGTGTTATGAATATATATGTTTCAGTTATGAATTTGAAATTCCTATAGATAGGATAATTGTTGCACACAAATAATTATGATATGGTTATTTACCTTGGTGATTGTTGCATATATACACTAAAATGCTAAGGCCTTGGAAGCATCTGAAGGTAGTGAAGGGATTGGTTGAACATTGTTTTCCATGATGGTCAACAGATGCCAATTGCTAAGAATAAGATAACATTGTGGGTGCAACTAAGTAATGGAGAACCAATCTCGTTACTAGAAATAAAGGCACAACGAGGATGATGTTATTCCAAGGGGGAGGGGAATGGAATACTCCACTTTTAACCTTAAATTATTATGTAATAAATCATGTATTAATTGTATATGTGGTCTATAAGATATGAATTAATCCATGTGAACCAAGTTGTAATGACCTCCTGCTATATTGTAAATATTCCTAGTGTAAAGCTCAAGGCCAAGGCTCAGTTAGTGAATGTGTATGAGTCCTAATGGAGGTTAGGATTAGGATGCGATTGTTATATTTTCCATGATATGCTTACATATATGTAAAATCATGTATACAAGGAAAAATACATAATAATATAACATCGACCAAAAATGTTTCTTGAGGAAGCAAGAAGGGGACCATGATACCACAAGAGGGGAAGAGGAAAGAGGGTTGTTGGGTGATTTGACCTTTTCATCGTCCTTGGTAAGTACTACCATTCCTTGCACGTTCTTCCTTAAAATTTCTCCAATCAATATTTGAATTGCATGTATGTACCAAGTACAAGCTTCATATGCTTGGGAATAGAGTAGGTCTCATGCAACAAAAGGTTTCCCATTGTCTTTTCCATGCATCCTATCATTATCATGAGGGAACATTTCATGAACACGGGGAAGAGACAATATGCCATGTTATGGGGATGTTTTATATGGATTCTATGGTTGAAAATGGAGAGAGTTTCCCATGAATTAGTGGTTGGTAAGAGCCCAAAGAAGTTGGAAATATTTGTTGTTGAAAATGTGAAATAAAATGAGATGTTTTGAGAACATAATCGTGGTTAGAATGTCCATGGTAGATGAGGCAAAAACCTTTAGATTTGTAACCCTACTATTATTTTCTATTGACTATTTTAATTAGGCCAAATATTTTCTCTTCTAGGCTATTCCTAGAAGGCATCCAACATCTTGACTCTTTCTTACATACACTAAAGAGTAGTGGAAGGAAAGAAGTTTCATCAGGCACTATTTGTTGGACAACTGAGAGGGGGGGGTGAATCAGTTTTTACTGTGCTTAAACAATCATGCATCTTTTAACTCTTTACAGAACACTTAATGATAATCACAATAATGGAGGAAAGTAAGAAATAGAATATTCAACATCAATCACACACATGAAATATATAGAGACAGATAGTTCATGAGGAAACCCATAAAGGGAAACACCTCTTCTTCTTGATATGATAAGTAGTCTTTATTTTCTGTACATTATCATTCATATGAGCTCCTTCTCCTTTTGAGGCTACCACCTCTGTTTTACAAGCAACTACTTGTTGAGAGCACCAAATCTCTAGTTTCTCTAGAACCAACTCCTTGAGCATTCCAACACCAACTGGATAGAAGCACCAACTTCCAGTTACACAAGCACCAACCTGTATAACAGAGAACAATAGTTATCCCTTGCACCTCCCTACCACCCTATTTTTTCTGGCTGCAACTAGATGGAAGCTACAACTCCCTGTGTTCAAGCACCCACTTGAAACTCTGAGGACAATAGTCCTCCCTAGCACCTCCCTACCACCCTAGTTTTTCTAGCTACAACCAGATGGAAGCTACAACTCCCTGTGTTCAAGCACCCACTTGAAACTCTAAGGAAAATAGTCCTTAGAGTTTCAAGTGGGCACTGGATTTTCTGGCTAAGCCCCTTCCTTTCATGTGATCACGATGGTGACTTGATGCCTATCAACAGACATTTGATGATTTCACATTTCAGGTGATCCACTGCGAATCACCTTGATTTTCCCAAATCGTGATATCCAAAATGGAGCTTAGCAGCGCTAGCTCCTTCCTCTATTCTCTCTCCACGTGACCACTAGCTGTGACCGCTCGCTAATAAAAAAGGAGGCATCCCAATCTCGAGGATCTCCGATGTGAATCCCAGCTGCGTGCTAGCTCCTCCCTTAAACTTCATAAATATGACCACTAGCTGTGTCCAGGGACCAAGCAAGAGGGTGCATCATGATTTCGCATATCGTGAACTCCTGCTATGAGTTGCCTCAAAACTCCCAACTCGTGAAACTCTGAAATACATCATATCAGATCAACGGTCATGATCTCTCCCTATGATCGATGACTGCAATCAAAATCATGATTTAGTGTGTCGGGCATTTGGACGTGAGTCAACCCTAAGTCTCCCAACTCCCAATATCTGAAATACTCTAGATCAACGACCCACGACATTCCTCGATCCAACGATTGTCCTTCGCTCCTAGACTTCGGCCTTCGGTAATCTCAAACCTTTCTCCTTCGCATTTTCCCAGAGAAATTTCTCCCGCAGTTCACGATCCATTGACACGTATCTTGCTACACGATCAATGATCGAGAATACACCCAAAGTGATATTTAGATTGGATGACTTGTATCCATTTCGAGTCTTCTACATTCGGGACTTCGGGTCTTTGGGAGAGTAATGGTGGTAAAACTCCTGAAGCAAAACTCCCGAAGTGACGTAACTCTTGTGTCACTCGATACGTGTCACGAGTCGAGCAGCTGCCACGTGTCACTCAAATTTGTGATTTCCACATACCTGAAATGTTGAATCAACTTGACACTTGTCATTGTCTAATTGCACCACGTGTCCTTGTTGACGTGGTCTACCACATGTCCTTGAGGATGATATTTGCTAACGTAATCTGCTAACGTAGATCTCCCTGATCTAATGGTCATTGTCTGATCTCCAGATCTGACGGTCCTTATTCATTTCAAATTTCCAGGCTTCAAGTTTTTCAAATCTCAACTTCCAGGAGCATAACCTCCTCGCATCTATATATCCAAAGTGAATGTTTTCCATTCGATTAGGATCTTGGATTGATGGCTTGATCTTTTTGCAATGCAACTTTGCTAGCTTATCCTGTCCTTCCACTCGAAATTCATTCGACGAATGACGAAACTTCGCATTATG
>JASDQU011026494.1:18769-31951 GCA_032191745.1 Picea mariana
CCCTTTGTCTTGAAGATACTTATCCAGTCTGTAATACCAGGCACAAGGATCTTGTTTCAACCCATATAATGTTTTCTTCATCTTGCAGGCAAAGTCAGGGTTATCTGACAGTTGGTAACCTTCTGGTTGTTCCATATAGACTTCTTCTTTTAGATCTCCATTTAGAAAGGCTGACTTGACATCCATTTGATAGACTTTAAACTTCTTATGACATGCATAGGCAAGAAACATTCTGATGGATTCCAGTCTTTACACTGGTGCAAAATTTTCATCAAAATATTGTCCTTCAATCTGTGCATAGCCCTTACAGACCAATCTTTCTTTGTTCCTGACAACTTGTCCCTGCACATACAATTTATTCTTAAAGATCCATTTGGAACTTATGACATATTTACCTTCAGGTCTAGGAACGATCTCTCAAGTGTTGTTTTTCTCAATCTGGTCAAGTTCATCATTCATGTATTTAACCCAATGGTCATTTTCGTTGGCTACATTAAAGTCTTTAGGTCCAAGAAGAGACAGAAAGACAATCTGAGATTGTTCTGAGACATCATTCAACTGCTTTTTTGTCTGAACTCCTTGGTTTAGATGACCAACTATCTGATGTTCAGGATGATTCTTCCTAATAACTCTGGAGGGTGTCTTTGTCTTGATCTCCTGGTTTGAGTCTTTCAAAGGATTTGTATCTAACTCAGGGTCTTCTCCTTCTGATTCTTGGACCTGTTCATCTTCAACTTTAGTTGTGTCCTCTGTAGCAGGCTCAATATTGCTCACCTCTCTTACTGGGACTCCTTCATCAACCATTAAATCAATGCAATCAACTAATTTATGCAATCTTTTATTAAAGCATCTATATCCTTTACTATTGGTAGCATATCCTAAGAAGATGCCTTCATCAACCTTGTCATGATACTTGCCAAGGTTTTCATTATTATTCTTTATGTAGCACTTGCTCCCAAAGACTTTGAAGTTTTTTATTGAAGCAGGTGTTCCATTCCATAGTTCATATGGTGTCTTGTCACTATGTGGTCTGAGGTGGGTTTTGTTAAGAATATGGACTGTTGTGTGTATTGCTTCTACCCAGTAGGTTTCACCAATGTTCTTCTTATTCATCATTGACCTGGCCATTTGTTGAACTGTCTTGTTTTGACTCTCAACTACTCCATTATGTTGTGGAGTTATTGGGACTGTGTATTCTCTCTTGATCCCATGTTTATCACAAAATTCCTTGAAATCACTTGACATAAATTCTCCTCCTTTGTCTGATCTTATTACCTATATCTTGTTGCCTGTTTGATTCTCAGTTAAATCCTTAAATATCTTAAATTTTTCAAGTGTTTCATCTTTTTCTTTGAGAAAAGCAACCCAAGTGAGTTTGGAGTAATCAATACTGGAAGGACCCATTAGGCTTCCTACTGGTTTGTTTGGTAGAATCAGAAACAGAGGGGGTCATAAACGAATTTCACAAAGGAGTGTGCGGAGGGCATCACGCCTGGAGGGAAACAACTTATAAAATCTTGAGGGCAGGATATCATTGGCCTAAACTATTCTCAGATGTCAACGCCAAAGTCAAAGCCTGTAACCCTTGCTAGTTGTTCACGGGAAAACATAAGCTCCCAGTGCTACCTTTGGTCCCTGTCAAAACCGAAGCCCCTTTTCAACAATGGGGGTTAGATTTTATAGATGAAATCAACCCACATTCCAGCGCTCAACACAAATGGATGCTCACTGCTACAGATTATTTCACCAAATGGGTGGAGGCTATTCCAACTAGAAAGGCGACCGATTCAGTGATGATAGATTTCCTGGAAGAGAGCATACTGTCCAGATTCGGTTGTCCCCAAAAGATAGTAACAAATAATGCCTAGGAATTCAAGTCTATGGTGATGGTCAGCTTTTGCTAGAAATATAACATCATATTGGGCCACTCCACAGCATATTACCCTCAAGGAAATGGGTTAGCTGAATCATCAAATAAAAGTTTAATTACCATAATTAAGAAGGTGTTGAGCGAAAACAAAAGATCTTGGCATGTACACTTGAAGTACGTTTTATGGGCAAATCCGATAGGTACAAAGAAATCCATTGGTACTTCTCCTTTCCAAATGGTATACGGGACTGATGTGGTATTACCTATAAATCTAGTTCTCCCTGTAATGAATCTCTCGCAAGATGAGAAAGAAGAGCCAAACCATGTCACAAGAAGAATAAATCAACTGATTGAGGTCCAACAACACAGGACTGAGGCGGACGAAAGGATGCAGAAATACTAGGAAAACATGAAAGCATTGTTCGATCACAAGGCCAAAAACAGAGAGTTCCTCCTCAGTGATTTGGTTTTGAAATGGGATGCTAGGAGGGAAGATTCGAAAAAACATGGTAAATTTGATCATATCTGGTATGAACCGTTCAAAGTCTCAGCTTCTGAAGGGAAGAATTCATTTATGTTAGAGAATTTGGATGGTAAAACCCTCAACGCCCCTGTCAATGGGCGTTATTTAAAGTACTATATGCAATAAATGAGTTCCAAATCTCCATTGTATATACCGGTTTGTGTTTTCTTTTTGGTTTATATAGCTTTTCGATAAGTTCACTTTCATCGCAAATAAAACAGGTTAGTGATTTCCTAGAAGTAGAGATATAAATGTTCGACGCACATAATCCCATAGATCTTGAAGACCTGATACTCTTCATGTTGTTTCATATAATATTCTGAGTTACAGCCCAAATAGCAAAAGGAGAAAAAGATGGTCATGTATCAGAAAATTGACCCACCCAAAACATGTGACAATTTTTTTTTAGAGAAAAACGAAATGGTAAGACAAAGGTATGAATTTCCTAAGTATTTGGTCTTCAAACGAATATCACTTAAAACATAGAAATGGTCTCATGAGTACGATATATTCACCTGACATGTCTTTAAAAGAACAACTTTTTAATGGCTCACCCAGATAAGATAAAAAAAAAAGGGGGGGGGAGGTTCCAAGAGTCAGGATTGCGTGTTAACATCCAGGTTTTTTGAAGTCCAAAGCCTTCTCTATTTCCCTTTTCCATCCTTGGTCCTCTCTCCTTAAGCTCTGACACCTACCCATACCATCCACAGAGGAAAAGAGGTTACGCTTTAATTATGGAAACTGGCGAACGAATCTTAGAAAGTAAGATGGCCTTCACGACTCCTTGGTATCTTGCTAAACAAAGCCATGCGTAGGTTGATCCTAACTCTCTTAGGTATTTTAACAGGTTTCAAATGGTTAAGTCTTTCTCAAAGGAAGACCCGTGGAAATGAATTCTCCCATAATTTCCTGCAGACTTGGATGTTGTAAAGGTCAAGAGAAAGTTGGTCCAAAGCACTCAAAGCAAGTTGCAAGCCTCTATAACGAATATTACACAAATATCACCCCTAGTATATTTTATGTCATTGATTTCCCCCACTTCATATTCCAAAGATAAAATATAAGACAGATGGTGAAAGGACATTCATAATTGATTACCCCCATCTAGTCCAAAGAGATAATGAAAGGAAATTCATAAAATGATTGCCCTCATCTCAGCATTTAAATGAAAAATTACAATTTGGAGTGGTGAAAGGAAATTCAATAAAGGGAACCAGATAACTTCACCGGGGTACTGAACTGGCTCATTGGTAGTGAAGCAATATCTAAGATATTTGTAAGGTTGTCATACTTAAATTATACTAAACTCTGGTAATTAGCTTTTTCGAAATTGGATCCACAGCTCGAGTTCATGCAGATCTCCCTGATTAAAATCATGGAATTTACTTTCTTTTTATGCAAGCTAAAACCTACAGTATCTATTGAATTTCCTAAGATTGTTTGGACTGTCTTAAGCAGCCCCGAATTCAGTCTCGAGAAAGGGAAAGTTACCAAATGGACTGCAGTTGAGTTAGAAAGCGTGTCGAGTTTTTAAAGTTTTCGGAATTAAAGTCGAAACCTCAAAGTTCCCTCTATACCCCCTTTCCAAATGAAGTTTCACAGAAGCAAATTGATGACTCCATTTACACAATATAGGCACTTGGTCTGCTGTCCTTCTCGTCCCGCAAGGAGACGAGATCCCTAGTTGGAGCCTATGTTGGAGCCTCCCTTCTCTAAATAGGTGAAATGTTATACTTAAGCCCAAAAGGCTGGATTTCGGAACTTCGTTTGTTTCACATTTCTACCCACTAAAGTCACAGTATCCCGATGTGCGAAATGGAGAAAGATTTTTAATTCTAATCACCATTACTAAATGACTAAGAGGGGATTATCATCTTTTAGTGCCTCATACCCTCACTCTCAGGAGTTACACGTTGATCATTTCTCAAACCTCTGACTTGCGAAGTCGCAAACTTGTGTTAAAGTTACCTAGGTTAGTATCAAGGATAAATCACTTTAAACCATAGTTAATCACTATCGTGATTTCACAACTCGACAATTGTTTCCCCAAAGGGCAGCACCTTTGTAACTCCGATCCACGAAGTCGCGATTTTTTTAATTAAGCATGGATTAATTAAAGGCTTAAGTCAAATCACAAATAATCAACTAAATTGCAGCATCGCGATTTCAGGTTTTTAGGGATTAGTGGCTAGGAGCGAAAACACCCGATGTGGCAAACATAAAAAAGGGGAATAGCAGATAAAGTGCACTAAATTAAAAGAACTAAACCAGATTAATTAACGCCTTAAAACAAAATTTAACACACACAATTTACGGATGAAGTTATGAATGTTTCTGCGTTTTTCCATGTTACAGATTGTCAAGCATTTATGACATTTATTTAAATTGCAGTGAGGTGATGGATGGTAAGATCTCCTTTTACTTCTAAATCTTTCTATTAAATGATTTGACCATTCTATTGGCAAGGACGCACACGCGCTTAAATGATCAAGATAGAGGGTTTTTCTTTCATTATTTCAGTTTTCATTTCTATTTGCGCGCAGAGCCATTTCACTAGGATAACTTATGTTTGTGTTTTCAATCTTTTTGATAGGATATCTAGTTGCAGTTTTCTCTATCATGGCTCCACGAAAAGCACCGAAGGCAGCTTTCAAGAGTTCAGGCCAGGGTTTAGACGTTGTTTCCGATACCTCGACCCAAAGTATTAATTCTGTCAAAACATGGTCATAAGTTTCCAACATGCTACAATCTGAGTTGATAAACTGTTCAGATGATTCTAGCGACAACGAGAAGGATGACTTTTCAACTAAATACAAAATCGTCGCTCAAGCAGAGATGCACAAAATAGCGGCAAGGCCCCAACTTCTTCCCTATTGTGATATGATCAGGTGGGCGTTGGACCATGTGGACATCCCGACTAGGATGATTGTTAGCGAACAGAAGGTGACGATTGGGACTTTCAGACCAGAGCATTTACAGGCAATGTATAAATTGTCACCCACACCGAACCTTACTCACAATGCCGAATTCCTAGAGGGTTTCAAGAAGAAGGAGTGCGAGCAGTATGCAAAACATTTAGTTGATCTAATCAAAGATTGAGTCTCACACCCTGCGAAATTCAGCGCTGATACTCATGGAATTTATTCAATCTCTTCCTTAGAGCCACAATTCAAGTATATAGCGATGATGACATGTAGGCTGTATTGGAAGGAGGACACTACTCACCTTTTCCTCCCATGGGTACCACTTATTCATACAGTTGCTGAGGGTTTATCCTTTGAATGGTCCATATTGTTGTCTGACAGTCTGACCAGTCGAATTACCGAATATCGAGCGCAGAGGGCGAGTAAGAAAGAAGCCTCATTCTTTATGTCTGCTTACATCATGGATGCTATTTGCTTCATGACACCCTTCACACTAATGAACTGGAGCTGGGCTCCATCTAATACATAGCCTATTCATGTCTACCACTCAAAAATTTGGGAGGATAAAGCCAAAGAATTCATCTACGAGATCTTCAACTGGGTAATGGTACCAATGCATGTTGCCATCTTCGACCAGTCACCTCCCAGGATTTCGGATAACATCACGACCAACTTGAGTAGTGTGGTAGATTGGTATATAGAGGTGGAATTTTCATATATCAGGGTCTTTGGCACCTATGTTCCCCCATATTCTCTATCGCTATTCTTTCCAGATAAGTTATTGTGTCGGGAGATCACCAGACAGAATGTTCTCGGCGGAATAAGCAAAAACCTCAAAGGAGTATCAAAAACGGTATGGCCACCCTTCCCCATTCACATTGGTGCATATTCCTTGTTAGATTTTGGCCATGCCAAAGCCGAGGCTACGGCCTTAGAAGAACTAAAATTGGTGGATATTGAGTTTAAGAAGCACGACCCTAATAAGGTTGTGAGCAATCACCTGGCGATTTGTGGCCTGAAAAGATACGAACACGAGGATTCGCCTCATGATGAAATCTTCCAGAGTGCGAGGTCCTACTCTGAAGTCCTAAGTCGGATTCAATCCCTACCACCCGGAGATATGGCCGACTTCCTTAAATTCCAAGAGCACTGGTAGAGTTGTCTCCCCCAGGTTTTACAAGGTGAAACCCCAAAGCTTCCAGTTACACAGCAGATGGAAGCCAAAGGTTCAAAATACTTGATTCTTGACAAGGAGAATAACCAAGAGGAAACAGGGGAGGCTGGAACCTTAGAACGAGGAGCCGAAATCCCCTATCAAAAAGAAGGAAACCTAGAAAAGGGTACGCTAGGCAAGCAGGTCCAAATTCAAGTAGAGATACCCTCGCAAGGGTTGGGCGACTCACTATCTCTCATGCCAAACAAGCTAGGCACGGATGCTACCCCGAAACAATCATTCAATGAAATCGACAGTCCTATTGCTTCTATCACACCCTTACAGTTCACAAAGGGGAACCCCGATGCAGGATGGATTTTTAGTGAAGAACTAATGCCCATTTATGTAGAAGAATTACACCCTAATGAATTTTTCTTTGATAGAAAAAGGAAGGTCGTAGTAAAGAAATAATCGTATCAAAAAGCAAGCGTAGTGGCTAAAAAATTTAAAATCTTGACAGAAGGAAAGGCCGTAGGGGAGGAAGAATTCACCGACAAGATAGCAGGAACATTGGGGGCTTATGCTATAGCTACTCCGTCGGAACCTTGAAGGCATAGTTGAAATGAAAGAACCTCTTAATCGGTAAGTTGGAAGCTAGGGTGGCTATGGTGGAAGAAAATTCCAGGGATGAGGTGAGCAAAAGCCTCGAGCAAGCCAGAATAGCCAATCTGCAGGAGTTCAAGAAACTTAGATCCGACCTTGAACAGGTGTGCTAGTCGGCGCAAATAAGCCAAACACAGGTAAGCTAGCAGGAGTAGCAAATAATACAATTAATGTCGAAGTTGGATGTTGCCGAGAATCACGTTTTAGACATAAAAATATTTAGATCCCAAGCTACCAAAATTCGACAGAAGGTATTAACAGCTCAACAAGACTTGCTTGTAAAAGTGGGAACCATTCAGAATCACTTTCAGACGATAGATCAAGTGTTAGAAAATATTTCTTTGAGAGAAAGAGAAGCTGGGGCGGCCCGGGTTGCTTTCCAGGATGTTGTTGTAGCTACAACGAAGGTAGAGATGGTAAACAACTCCAAATTATCCATCACAGAACAAACCAGAGGGAATATCTTACTGAAGGTTTGGGATAAGAATATATCAGAAAGTAGGGGGAGAGCTAAAGAGGTGAGGAGTTCTTGTGAAGAAACGTTCGCCTTGATAAATAAAGGTTTGTTAGACCTTGATAAGGAAGGCAGTGCTAGGATGTTGGGAAAAATCAATATAGCTAAACACCTGCTGGACATCAAAGAAAATGTGGAAAAGGAGCAAGCTGAGATATCCCAGATAAGCCAGGTTGATATGGTCCAAATGGACAAATGGCTAGTACAACCAAGTTTACAATTATGGTCTATCATCATGGAAGACCGACAAGTGGGGAAAAGATTGCCACAGTTGGCGAAGAGTTGTTACACCTTTGAGGCAAGAAACCAAGTAGAGCCTTCCAGGTTGATAGCCCAGTTGGTTGAAAGGTGTGTCAATTGCATTGAGCAGGCGAAGGGGCAGGCTTCAGGTGCTAAATAATGACAGATGTCAACCCATTCTATTTCTGGAGCTAGAAGAGAAGAGAAAGGAAGGCGCTCCTCCCTCATGAAGGAAGACAAAAGATGAGGAGATGAAACGCTCCACTTTTTCATTTGTAACTGGCAAGTTTCTAGAACGATTGTAATTCTAAATGTTTAGAAGTTTGTTCAAATATACATTTTGAGAAAGTAATGAAAGGGCATTTTTCTTTTGGGGGATTGTAATAGAGAAAGTTCTCTTTAGCCAGGATTAATACAAAGCGAGTTGAAGACTCCATATTCCATCAAGATTGAGTTATGTGTTTTCCTTTGTTATTTCATACTTCGTGTCATTTTTACCTATACATATTTGGTGAATGTTTTAGCTACAATTTAGTATAACTTCTACTGTGGTGATTAGGTTCTAGTTATCTAGTTATTTACATCTTTTCCTCTGTATCGACTATTAGTAGGTACAAGACCTATGAATTACTTAGTTCTCTACATTTTATGCTTTCATCAAGGTATCTCTTTCTTTTCTTCTTCTGCTACATCGTGGGATTCCTCTTAAATTGATACCCCACATTGTTGACAGCTCTATGTTTTTCTTTCATTTTCACACTTAGTTTTAGGTTTTAACTCAGTTACGGAAAATGGCCTTCGGTTTTGTTAAACTTTTTTTTTATTGGCTTCACCGAATTTTCCTTATATAATCTAAAATTTAAATAATCACTTTAAAACATCAACCCTTTTTAAATATCTATTTTCTCCATGACTATACCCGTTGTAGAGTAGCCCAACATTGAACTCGGCCTATCAGATCAAACCAACATCACTTTGAATCTTTTCGATACCATACTTAAGTCTGCCATCACCCGGACAGAGCTCGAACGTTCATGGGCCACCATCGAACGGGATATTAGCATTCAAGAATATTTGGAGGCTAGACAAAGACAACTCAGAAATCAGCCATAGCTTCTTTCCCCAAAGTTGTTCTTCCCCTTTTTATCACTCACTCACTTTGGATACCTAGACTCTATACTTTATAGCCTTAAGTACAGACTCTATAAAAACATCTTTGATCCTTCCAGTACAGTTATGATTCTACCTTAAGACGGTCTTAAGAAGCCCTGAATTCAGTCTCAAGAAAGGGAAAGTTATCGAATGGACTGCAGTTGAGTTTAGAAAGCGTGTTGATTTTTGAAAGTTTTCAGAGTTAAAGTCGAAACCTCAAATCTCCCTCTGTACCCCCTTTCCAAACGAAGTTTCGCAAAATCAAACTAATGACTCCATTTACCCAATATAGGCACTTGGTTTGTTGTCCTTCTCGTCCTGCAAGGAGACGATATCCTTAGTTGGAGCCTATGTTGGAGCCTCCCTTCTCTAAATAGGCTAAATGTTATACTTAAGCCCAAAAGGATGGATTTCGAAACTTCATTTGTTTCATGTTTCTACCCACTAAAGTCGCAGTATCCCTACGTGCGAAATGGAGATTTTTTTTTAAATTCTAATCACCATTACTAAATGACTAAGCAGGGATTATCATCTTTTAGTACCTCATACCCTCGCTCTCAGGAGTTACACATTGAGCATTTCTCAAACCTCTGACTTGTGAAGTCGCGAAGTTGTGTTAAAGTTACCCAGGTTAGTATCAAGGATAAATCACTTTAAACCTAGTTAATCACTATCGTGATTTTGCGGCTCAGAAATTGTTTCCCCAAAGGGCAGCGCCTTTGTAAATCCGAACTATGAAGTTGCTATTTTTTTTAATTAAGCATGGATTAATTAAAGGCTTAATTCAAATAACAAATAATCAACTAAATCACACCATTGCAATTTCGGGTTTTTAGGGTTCAGTGGCTAGGAGTGAAAACACCCAATGTGGCGAACACCAAAAAGGGGATTAGCAACTAAAGTGCACTAAATTAAAAGAACTAAACCAAATTAATTAACGCCTTAAAAAAAACTTTAACACACACAATTTATGGATGAAGTTATGAATGTTTCTACATTTTTCCATGTTACGGATCGTCAAGCATTTATGGCATTTATTTGAATTGCAGTGAGGTGACAGAGAGTAAGATATCGTTTTACTTATAAATCTTTATATTAAACGATTTGGTTGTTCTGTTGGCAAGGACACGCACGTGCTTAAATGATCAAGACAGAGGGTTTTTCTTTCATTATTTCAGTTTTCATTTCTATTTGCGCGCAGAGCCATTTCACTAGGATAACTTATGTTTGTGTTTTCAATCTTTTTGACAAGATATCTAGTTGCAGGTTTCTCTATCATGGCTCCACGAAAAGATCCCAAGGTAGTTTCCGAGAGTTCAGGCGAGGGTTCAGATGTTGTTTCTGATGCCTCACCTCAAAGTATTAATTCTGTCAAAACATGATCATACGTTTCCAACATGCTGCAATCCGAGTCGATAAACTGTTTGGATGATTCTAGCGACAATGAGAAGGATGACTTGTCAACCAAATACAAAATCGTCGCTCAAGTAGAGATGCACAAAATAGCGGCGAGGCCCTAGCTTCTTCCCTATTTTGATATGATCAGGTGGTCACTGGACCATGTGGACATCCTGACTAGGACGATTGTTAGCAAACAGAAGGTGACAATTGGGATTTTCAGACCAGAGCATTTACAGGTAATGTATAAATTGTCACCCACACCGAACCTTACTCACAATGACGAATTCCTAGAGGGTTTCAAGAAGAAGGAGTGCAAGCAATATGCAAAAAAAATAGCCTATCTGATCAAAGATTGGGTCTCACACCCCGAAAAATTCAAGGCTAATACTCATGGAATTTATTCAATCTCTTCCTTAGAGCCACAATTCAAGTATATAGAGATGATGGCCTGTAGGTTGTATGGGAAGGAGGACACTACTCACTTTTTCCTTCCATGGTTACCGCTTATTCACACAGTTGCTGAGGGTTTCTCCTTTGACTGGGCCATATTGTTGTTTGACAGTTTGACCAGTCGAATTACCGAATAGCGAGTGTAGAGGGTGAGTAAGAAAGCAGCCTCATTTTTTATGTCTGCTTACATTATGGACGCTATTTGCTTCATGACACCCTTCCCACTAATGAACTGGAGATGGGCTCCATCTAATACAAATCCTATTCATGTCTACCACTCAAAACTTTGGGAGGATAAAGCCAAAGAATTCATCTACGAGATCTTCAACTGGGTAATGGTACCAATGCATGTCGCCATCTTCGGCCAACCGCCTCCCAGGATTTTGAATAACATCATGGCCAACCTGAGTAGCGTGGCAGATTGGTATATAGAGGTGAAAATTTCATATATCAGGGTCTTTGGCACCTCTGTTCCCCCATATGCTCTACCGCTATTCTTGCCAGATAAGCTATTGTGTCGCAAGATTGCCAGACAAACTTTGCTCGGCAAAATAAGCAAAAATCTCAAAGGAGTATAAAAAAATGTATGGTCTCCCTTCCCCATTCACATTTGTGCATATTCCTTGTTAGATTTTGGCCATGCCAAAGCCGATGCTACGGCCTTAGAAGAAATGAAACTAGTGGATATTGAGCTTAAGAAGCACTACCCTAATAAGGTTGTGAGCAATCACCTGGCGAGTTGTGGCCTGAAAAGATACGAACACAAGGATTCACCTCATGATGAAATATTCCGAGGTGCGAGGTCCTACTCTAAAGTCCTAAGTCGGATTCAAGCCCTGCCACTCAGAGATATGGCAGACTTCCTTAAATTCTAGGAGCACCGGTGGAGTTGTCTCCCCCAGGTTTTACAAGGTGAAACCCCAAAGTTTCTGGTTACACAGCAGACAGAGGCCAAAGGTTCAAAAGACTCGAGTCTTGACAAGGAGAAGAACCAAGAGGAAACAGGGGAGGCTAGAACCTCAGAACGAGGAGCCGAAATCCCCTATCAACAGGAAGGAAACCCAGAAAAGGGTACGCCAAGCAAGCAGGTCCAAAGTCAAGCAGAGATACCCTCACAAGGGTTGGGAGACTCACTATCGCTCATGCCAAACAAGCCAACCATGGATGCAATAACTAAGGGATCATCTTATCTTTATTATCTTTTGGTGACAGAGTACTCTCATGGTCTAATTGTCAGTTGGCTTGGAACTTGATCATCTTCACTGACTCTTTTCTTTCTGGTTGTTTGTTGCTTGAACCACTTACATAGCCTAAACTAGTATTCAACAGGGGATATCTCTATTTTCTCATAATGCCATTTAATTATGATGAAGCTTTAATGCTTGGAAGATTTTGGAGATATAATTCTTTAAACTTCTCCAACTCTTTCCTGGTTTTTACTACCTCTTCTTCCAAGGCTTCACATATTCGCTTCTTCTCTGATAACTATTGTTTCAAAATGTCCTCTATTTTCTTTGCCTCTTCTAATTCCACTTTTAGCAGGGCAAAGTCTTCATCAGGTTTTCTACTATCTTTCTCGAACTGTATCAACAATTGTTTTTTCTTTTTCTTCTTAGATCCAAGTCTAGCGATTTCTTCTAGGGCACTTATCAGTTCTCCTTCCAAGTCAACCACAACTTCTTCATCATCAACATCACTTCCTGTGCTTTTATTAACATAATCCTCTTTTGCCATTAGCATAAAGTCATTAATCTTATCTTCACAAGAGGAGTCATTATCGGTGTCTCCTGAAGAATCATCATTTCTTACACATAATTTTTTTTTTTTATCAAATCTCTTGAATTTGTACTTCTCTTCTCCTTCAGATTTTTAGTCCTTCTTCTTATGTGGACACTTAGATGCAAAGTGACCTATATTTCCACAGTTAAAAAATTTTAAGGGAAAATTTCCTTGGTACTTGCTTGATCCTTTCTTTAGTCTTCTCACGAATTTTGCTTCAATTTCATCAGGCTCAGAATCCTCATTCTTATCTTCTTTAAATGATGCTTCTCTAGAGGTGGGTTTATCTTTAACTATCCTTATTTCATATGAATCCTAGAAGTTGATCAAAAGCCAAAGTTTTTAGATCATCAAGTTATTCTATAGTAGAGACCTTTGGGTTGAACCTATATGGCAGAGATCTCAAAATTTTATGAACTAAAGAGGGTTCCTCAATTTTTTCACCAAGTTCTTTCATTGCATTTACTAGTTCTTCAACTCTTAGAATGTACTTTCCAACAGTTTCATCCTCTT
>JASDQU011026494.1:33455-47933 GCA_032191745.1 Picea mariana
TTCACCTGGAGTTCACGATCCATTGACACGTATCCTGCTACACGATCAACGATCGCGAATACACCCAAAGTGATCTTCAGATCGGACGACTCGTATCCACTTCGGGTCTTCGACATTCGGGACTTCGGGTCTTTGGGTGAGTAATGGTGGTAAAACTCCTGAAGAAAAATTCCCAGAGTGACGTAACTCTTGCGTCACTCATTGACATGTCACGAGCGGAGCAACTGCCACGTGTCACTCAAATTTGTGATTTCCACGTACTTGAAATGTCGAATCAACTTGACACTTGTCATTGTCTGATTGCTACACATGTCCTTGCTGACATGGTCTGCCACGTGTCCTTACTCACATGGTCTGCCACATGTCCTTGAGGATGAGATTTGTTGACGTAGATCTCCCTGATCTAATGGTCATTCTCTGATATCCAGATTCAAGGGTCCTTATTCATTTCGAATTTCCGGGCTTCGGGTTTTTCAAATCTCAACTTCCAGGAGTGTAACCTTCTCGCATCTCTATATTTGAAGTGAATGTTGTTCGTTCAATTAGGATCTTGGATTGATGGCTCGATCTTTCTGCGATGCAACTTTGCTAGCTTATCATGTCCTTCCACTCGAAATTGATCCGATGGCTAATGGAACTTCACATTCCGGATATTTCAAATCTCAAACTTTTGTGAGTGTAAACTCCTCGCATCTTTAGATCTGAACTGAACGTTGTTTGTCGATCATGTTCTCAGATCCAAGGCTCGATATTTCTATGTGCTCCTCCTATCTTGACACTGATCCGACGGCCACTGTCGCTCCTCCTCCTAAGCTTACGCTTCCTCCCGACTTGGAAGAATGTCTAAGTATCAAAGGCCTCTACCTTTGATCCTTATGCGAGTCCTGATGACTTGGACCTCATCTGTGTTTCTAAGCATGCTATCTCTCCTGAGCTTTGGCAACGAGTTAACCTCAGCCTTGGCGCACACTTGCGCTCTACGTGCATCTCTACACTATTCCTCCTGAGCTTTGTAGACAACAATTTCTCATGGTCTTTGTCATTCCCAATGTTATCATTACAGCTTTCCTGTTTTCCGTCATTGCACACTTTTCCTGTAATCACGCCATCATTGTTGTTGTTCTTTCCTGTAAATATGCCATCGTCACTACTGTTCTTGCCAGCAATGACAAGCACTCTTTGCCTATAAACATGCCAACACTATTGAGTAGAGAAAGTCAAGATCTTCCTTTTGTTGTGTAGGGAAGTGTAAGAGGGTGATAAGTTAATTTGATGGTTGGATGAGGGCCCAAAGAAATTTGTAGTGAGTGGATGGGATTATCCATGAGAGTAGTGGGTTGGGTTGAGTGATATTAGAGCCTTGCAAGAGATTCCTTCACCCTAGTTGTATCATGGTCTAGGTTGGGGGTAGAATCCATAGTTGATTTCCATGACTGAGTGGAAAATCACTCCTTAGAAACCAATTTGGTGGATAGGGATTTGATTATAGATGTAGTATTCATGGTTATATCCTTGTAGAATGATTTCTATTTTTTTAATGCCTTGTATCAGTTGGGTAATGAATGAATAGATAATTTGCAATGCTTATTTTTGTTATTATTTTATACTACATATGAATTATGTATTATATTGTTGTTAGCGGTTGAATCCAACACTATAAATGGTTAATGAGGGAAATAAATCTTGTTGGCAGTGCATGATGGTCATCGGAGGTATCCGAGGACACTACAAAATGGGACAATGATCAACATCCCAAATATTTCTCTGCCTACTCTTGTAAATATAGTGAAGATGGAACAAGCCCCAAAATTGTAAGATACCATAGCAGGAAATATTTCTAAACGCAAGCCCATCCTACCCACGTAAGAAACAATGATTGTCCTCAATCAATTCTCTCTTTAGAAAAATTGTACATAAACGTATACGTAAAATCAATGAGCTCATCAAATCCCAGGATTGGCAAGGTCTACCCACATAAACTATAAGGGATTATCCCACAAAGGGAAATGGAAGCTAGTGTTTGGACAACAATCAAATTCTCATTTGTATCTCTTCCATGTTGTTTCTCAATGCTATCATAAGAAGAGTAGAAGCAAAGACAATGTAAGCGGTGTGAGCCAAAATCCCAAATTGTGCAGTGAATCCACTTATGTAGTGCTACTTGTATCATGGCAGTCTTCCTTTGATATCACTGATGAATCCACCATATTTCTACATTGTTATATTTGAATGATAACTTTCATTCCAAAAGGTCATGAATCTAGATACCCATTTCCCTTGTATCCAATTTACTTCAAGTTACACTCAACGCATGCTCATCTGTACACAACTTCATTCTTCAACTAAGAGCACACAAACACAATTTAGTTTCATGTCCCATGTTGTAACGTTCCCAACCACCCAGGTTGGGCCACGCCACACAAAACTCTCCCTTTTTACAGCTCTAATACCATAATTTAACGTTCCCCAGTCCAACCGAGGGACATTACGGTGCGGAATAAACATAAAGACAAAATTTATGCTAAATAAATAAATTATTTTATTGTTATCCGATTTCCTGTAGCTTACAACTATGAAATTAAAACGGATTTAGCTCCTGTCTATAACCATAAAACAAATGCATCTAAATAATTCTAATAATCAACATGAAATGTAGCTAAATTGGTCATTACAACAAAATATAATTCATTATCATTCATGTTGAGTTCATGCACAATAATAACACATGTAAATAACTCAACAACAAGGTAAAACACTTATCTTTAAACAAGAATGGTGCAACCAGGGGCTTGGGACAAACATTCCACCCAACCATAGACTGATTGTTCCAAATATCAACAACTAGTCACCCCCGAGATGAGGCTAGTAGTCCACAAAAGAGGGTGGTCTCTCACAATCCACTTGCAACTCATAAAACTCATAACCCAACTGATATTCTCCTACAACTATCCCAAATTTTCTACCAACTATCTTCCTCTTAACCTGCCCAACCCAGGGAATGCATCATTCATTTATTAGGGATAAAGCAAGGGATGTACCGCATATTTATTAGGATTGTCCCGAGGAATGTGCCATTCGTTTATCAGGGTTTGTCTGATACAGGTAACTAGGAATATCTCAGCTGGAAACTCAAGGGAACTTGCTGCAAGGAAAACTAACAACAAACCAATAGAAAACACTTGTTGTTACAATGAAACTCACTCCGGATTTCACTCTTCAGGCCTAAAAACATGGCTCTTCAATCTTCATCTCCAAAACATTCCATCTTTCTCTAGAATCTTCTCTCCATGGCTGCACCAGATTTTGTCTCTCTCTATTTTACTCTCTACTTTCTCTCATGCACAAAAAATTTCTCCCTCTCTGAACTATTGTCCCAACCCATACAAATTTCCACCCTTTAGCTTTCCTTTGTTGACTCACACTCTTCCCCAAGATGATTGTACTCAACCCCCATGTGCCCGATAACTCTAGAATGTAACCACTCACACTCACCCTGTTACATGTATTCAATTATTGGCTTTGGGAACACTCAATCAGAAATGAGAAGGTTCATATACAAAAAGCAAATTTAGAAAAATGGGTTAAATTAATATACATGGGTATTTCCTCCCCTAGACCCCTCTTGGTCATTATTCTAGAAACTTCCCCCTCCTGTGGATTAATTCAGCCCCCATCTCTTGTCCATGTCCCCTTAGAAGCTAGCATCACATGTTATTATTAAAACATAGAGATATAATTCGCATATTACATCGCTTGGTTGTAGCCACATATTATATCCACATAAGAATTAATTAAACCGAAGATTATAGTGGGGATCTTACATTCCCCCTTCCCTACAATTATGCACTGTCCTCGGTGCACACTATGTTGATATACATATATTCAAATTTACATTACAATACTTAGAAATATCATTCTACAATTTTACAATTCCAGCAACAGCTCCAACCAATCAATCTCTTGTTCCTCTCAACTCACCAACCCAAGGAATGCACCATTTGTTTATAAGGGTTTACACAAGGGATGTACCATCCGTTTATCAAGGCTAACCCAAGGAATGAGCCATTCATTTATCAAGGTCCCCAACAGAGTTGGCTAGGACTTTGAGATGTGGTTCTGGAACTCTAGCTTTCCAAAATGGAGTCTTTCATTCTTCCTTCTTTAAAATTGTCAAAAATTTGCAGTACTCTTCTGCATGTTTCCTTCATGCTCCCATGTATCATCTTCAGGATCGTAGCAGGTCCATTGAACCTTTACCAACCCTATGGATTTGTTCCTGATCACTTTGACTTTCCGGTCCAGAATGTGCATTAGTTCCACCTGGAAATCCCCTTCGTGCTCCACCTAGATCACATTCCAATCAATTATGTGGTTAGGATTAGGTACATACTTCTTTAATAATGATACATGAAATATATTATGCACTCTCATGGACGCATGCAATGCTAGCATGTATGCAACTGGCCCCATCTTTTCTAATATTTCAAAAGGTCCACAATATCTCGTTGCCAACTTCGGGAAACTTCCTAATCTTAGCGAACTTCTCTTTTCCTTCACTTTAAAAAACACATGTTCACCTACTTTAAAATCTCTGAAAACTCTATTCTTGTCTGCATAACTTTTCTTCCTATCTTGGGAAGCCTTTACATTCTACTTTATCCTTGTCATCTACTCTTCCATTTCCTTCAACAAATCTGGCCCAACAACTGCTCTATTTGTTGGATTAGCCCAACTCACTGGAGTGTCACATTTGCTTCCATACAATGCCTCAAATGGACTCATTTTCAATGAGACCTGATACCTATTATTGTAGGAAAATTCAACTAAATGAATATAATCTTCCCACTTTTATGGTTGATCCATTACATACATTATAAGCATGTCCTCAATTATCGTATTAGTTCTTTTTGTTTTCCTATCTGACTCTAGATGATACGTTGTACTGAGATTCAAATTTGTTCCAAAGCCCTTGAACAAACCTTTCCAAAAATTAGATGTGAAATTTGGATCTCTATATGAAACTATTTTATTAGGAACTCCATGTAGCCTAGAAACTTATTTCATGTAGATATCTTCAATATTTTCCGCCCTATGTGTAGTCTTTACTGGAATAAAATGTGTTTCTTTAGTCAATTTATCCATCACCACCATGATGGAATCATGTTGCTTCACTATTCTGGGCATCTTAGTAATAAAATAAATTGTGACAACTTCCCACTTCCATTCCAAAATGGGAAATGGATGCAATAACCCAGATGGATGTCTATGCTTAGTCTTCACTTTCTAGCACTCTAGACATATGGCTATGTAATTAGCCACTTCTTTCTTCATTCCCGACCAAAAGTATTGGCTTCTCACATCAGGAATTGTCTTCTAATATTCTGAATGTCTGACATATGACACATTGTGCATTTCCTTAAGAACTACATTTTTCAACTCTTTGGAATTCAACACATATAATTTTCTCTTGTACATGAGAATTCCATCTTCTTTCAGCTCATAAAAATAAAATTTCTGCTGAAATTTTCCTTGTTGTAATGTTTCCTTTATTTTCACATATTGTTATTCTGAATTTGTTGTTGCAATAATTTGATCCTTCGAATCTATCAAGTACATTTAACGGTTGCTATATGCGCTTCATGAGATCTCCTGTTAAGTGCATCAGCTACTTGATTTTCTTTGTCTTTTGTATGCCTAATTTCGAAGTCGTATTTACTCAGAAATTCCAGCCATCTAGTTTATCTGTCATTTAGTGTTGGTTGTCCAAACAAATATTTCAGACCACAATGGTCTATTCTTAGCTCAAATTTCTTACCCATAAAGTAATGCCTCCACATTTTCAATGCATGTACAATCGTTGTTAATTCCAAGCCATGTGTAACATAATTCCTCTCATGCTCTTTTAATTTTATGGACTAATAGCATACCGCATGGTCCCTTTGACTGAGAACTCCACTGAGTCCTTCCTTGCATGCATCGGTGCACACCAAAAAATATTCATTTGGATCTGAAATGTTCAAGATTGGTGCACTTGTCAATATTTCCTTCAATTGTTGAAAACTCTCTTCACACTTGGAGGTCCATTCAAATTCCACTCCCTTCTTTTGCAAATAAGTGATTGGACTTGAAATCTTTGAGAACCCTTTTATGAATATTCGGTAATAACCGACAAGACCCATAAATGATATGACCTCTATCACATTCTTTGGCACTGGCCATACTCTAATGGCCTCTATCTTCTCAGGATCAACTTCTATCCCTACTATTGAAATTATATGCCCCAAGTAGTGAATCTTCTTTTGGTAAAAGATGCACTTACTTAGCTTAGCACACAATTTATGCTCTTTTAAAACTTGCAACACCATTTTTAAATGTTGCTCATGATCCTCTTCTGATTTAGAATAGACAAGGATATTATCTAAGAATACAATCACAAAATTTTCTAGGTACTCCCTGAACACTTCATTCATAAGGCACATAAAAACTATTGGGGCATTTGATAGCCTTGTTAGGACAAAAATTGACATGGTCAAATTTTTGTCTCTCATCAAAATTATACCAGCTTCATTAGTCATAAAACCTTGTGTCATTTTGCGTAAGAATCTCATTGTCGCTAACCTCAAAGTTTT
Organism: Picea mariana; assembly: GCA_032191745.1. Lineage (NCBI taxonomy): Eukaryota > Viridiplantae > Streptophyta > Pinopsida > Pinales > Pinaceae > Picea > Picea mariana. The sequence continues at coordinate 40,085 of JASDQU011026494.1, forward strand.
TTGCCATTTTTGTCAAGCCTCTAAATCCTTGCATCAAACTTTCTCAAAGCCTCTACTTTTTTGTGTCAAATCTTGTCAAAATCCATCAAATTTCTCGCTACCTAATAACCACCAATTTTGAGTCCACTCATCTCAAATTTTCAGGGTCTCTCAATATGTCTCTGTGTGCAATTCCTTAGGCCTTTGAAAAATAGTGATCGAAAACACCAATTTGTCATTATTATTTGAAACCAAACTAAAATTTATGTAATAAGTTATATTATTTTATAATTTTAATAGAATATTTTATTATTTTTTCGGTTGCGTTGATTATTCAAAACTAAGGTCGCACTTGAATCTCCTAGTTATCATCGAATTCAAGCCATGTGAGAGCCCAAATTCAAGTGTCAAACCCCAACACCCTTATTACCCTTATTATTTAGATTAATAAAATGTAAGGTTACCACTCATCAAGCCTCATTTTCAAGCATGTAACCGAAGGCTATACCATCCAACCAAGTCACATCACATGCCAAGTCATGGGACAACATACAAGAAGGCACCAAGAGGAGATCGCACAAGGAGCCAAAACGTTGCAATACACGTCCGTATATGATGGAATTAAAAGGGACTCAAACAACATCATCTAACTGTCCATATCACACGCATATCGACGATAGTCGGGTACTTTGGGTCTTCTAACTTGCGCAATGTTTAATCATGCCCCAAGATGTCGGTGGTTGCAATTCCGCATTGGTCATCATTCCAAATTTTAGGTTCCGCTTCAAGATTTTGGCCGCCGGGTGAATTCATTTGCAATTCCTCATCTTCGTCGGAAGCATGAAGGCCCGAAGTTAGGGTTCCTTCTGCTCTCAAATCATGGTTCCTTATGCAAAGTTCCTCATGGTCAGAGGTTTTCAAATATACCAGTTGTTGAGAGTAGCTCAAAGCTCTCAAAGAGGCCCATTTGTCATAATATATTGTCTATGTTTATACACTATTTGCAGAAGATTCCTCTTACTCTTCCTGCAAGATCAGAGAATAATTCATCAAAGTATTTTGATACCATTGGGACAACTCCGAAGTCAAATCGACAGTTGGTTGAAGAATGGAAAATTAAACTTCTACAAAATGGGAAATGGTAAATTTACAGGATATGAGGAATAATGCAATTCCATGAAGTTACCCCTGGAGAATTATATTGCAAAATCGGCGAGTGCGTAGTGGGAAAACACAGGGTTTTTTGATAGTGGCATTTCGGGCTGACTTTCCAAGAAAATTAAGATGAAGTTCGTAAATCCGAGACATGGGTTATTTGTGGAATAACCCCAATTAGTCGAATGGCAAGTAGATTTGTGAAATTTTGAACGGTTTACAAGATTTTGTTGTTTTTCTGAAGGGAATATACCCAAATTTCGTGAATGCCTGGATTGTGAAAAACCCAATGCAAAAATGGAATGCCATGACACTGGAAATAACGTGCAATATCATCCAGGACTGATTCAGGTATTTTTGGGACATAATGGTGGGAACGACAATGATGGAAATGATGGTATATGTTTTATGTGAAAAGAAGATGTGTTATGTGTGTTTTCCTCAAAAATTTGATGGTAACAAAGAAAGGAAATTCATTGTTATGCGATCTTATGATATGGAATACACGAATCTCATCAACTGGAAGATCGTAGGTAGCTGCAATCGCAGAAGATGTTTTGATGTATTCAATGGATGAGTTGGTTATTTCTCAGGGTAACCCTGTTTTGGGTGGTCGTGTATACCTTCATTTAGATGATATCCATGAGGTGAATCGTCTACAAGGTTCCGGAGCAACTCCTTGGTCAAAACAAGCACTTTGATTGCAATAGCTGAATAGGAAGTGTTATTTTAAATTTATTTCATGTGTAAAATTCAGGATATTGTTGTTCTACAAGGCTGAGAAGGACCACTTCAAGTTTAGCAGTTTAGAGAATTTCTTGGTTTTTCCAAACATATCTTCACTCCCAGAGATAAAATCAACAAATGATTTAAAATACCTTTTCATATTGGTTAGAGTGAAACAAGGTGGAGGTCATGGCATTCCAAAGTGGGCAGTTTTTACTAAATTGCCAAACAGTTTGAAATCATTAGTGAAGTCCTTGGCCATTGAACTTTCACTAGTTCAAGAAAAGACAATTCCTTCAAGCTATGCCATTATGAGGGCATCATTCCCAGTAAATCTTGAATACTCTTATCGATCTGTTGATAATTATGCAATTGGAGAAGCATGAAGGTTTGCAAATATAAAATAGGTTACTATTCATCTGTCTTGGCAACGGTGGTTGTGAACTTGCAGAAGATTCCTCTACAGTTATTGGATTCTTAAGTACTCGCTTTTATTGGTAATGTTAAAGGGGTCAGCAATGCACTTTTGGCAAGGATATGGTCACCTAGTTGGAGCAAAGATATGAGGCAAAATATTGTGAAGATATAAATAAGATTAGGTTTCATATTGAAAAGTTGTTCATGAATGAATAAGCTTATTGAATATTTAGTGGATTCCTCATTTCAATAATCCAAATTGGCAGCAAGAGACTACTTGAGTAACCAATTCCTTTTTTCGGTGGTAGAATGGGGCAACATATTGAGTTGAGGTGTCAGCAGCCCAGGAGTCTTGGAAACTTAATAGCAACAATATTCGTATTTCTTAGCGAGGAGGACAACACGTAGGCTGGAAAAGTTAGAACTTATAAAATTATTTAATTAAGAAATCAATTCCAGATTTCAGGGCATATTTCGAGGCAACAATTAGGCAACAGTTCTAGGTTTGGAGGCATCAGGCTAGTATTTAGTTCAGCTATGGAAAAAGATAAAATCAGAAACTGAAGACATTTGCAAAAAAAAATGGTGGTTGGCAGCCCGAAGGGGCTTTTTGGGAGCTGATATGTAATTAAAATCCTTTTTAATAAAAAGATTCTTGCAGAAGCATTAAGATTCTCAGATCTCATTTTAGCTAAGTTATGTGTTTTGTTTACATGTTCTATCAACCTTTTTCTTCTTGTCATTAATTCATTTAGGTTGGAGCAGTCATAATTCAATACAACCTCTGTAGTGACTGAATTTAAAAAACATCTATTTGATAGTGGATTTTCCTCTGTTTTGCTGCAAGCAAAAGTTACAAGACCCATGCTCAGATATGTTTGCGTAATTTTTGAAGATTAAATGCAACCTAAGTGACTTTTGTGTTATTTCTTCTACTGAAGGGAGGCCAGATTTATCAGAATTTGATACCTGTTTTTTTTTTATTCATTTTAGTTTTGTTTCATCTTGATCTTCCATCCATTTTCTAAGATTTTGAAGGATTTAGGAGACGAGGTCATGCCTCTTTGGTTTTGATGTTGAGTTATTGAAAGGGCTTGTTTATTCAAAACCAGAAGCTTCTAAGAGTTTATCAATCAATCATTTTTATGTTCTGAGTCAACTCTAGCGACAAGAAGCCCAAATGGCACTACCATGAATTAATAATTCCCATATCGTGTTCTGAATGTTGTCTTGTTGATGTCTTCTTTCTTTATCCTTACTTGATGATAGCATGATCTCAATTCAATCTTCGAAAATATTCTTGCACCTTTCAGCAGGTCAAACAAATCATCAATTCTTGACAAATGATACTTATTATTTATGGTGACCTTGTTAAGCTGCTTGAAATCAATACACAACCTTAAGGTTCCATCCTTCTTCTTCACAAAAAGAACTGGGGCTCCCCAAGGTGACACACATGGGCGTATATACCCATTTTTTAACAACTCTTCAAGTTGCATATGCAACTCCTTCAATTCCAGTGTACCCATTCTATATGATGTCTTAGACATAGGGGTAGCTCCTGACACTAAATAAATAGAGAAATCAATGTCTCTCTTTGGTGGTAGTCCTGGAATTTCTCTAAAAACAACTTCAAAATACCTCAAAACCGGATGGTCATCAATTATTGCCACTTTGTCTTTGGTTGCCTCCTCCATATGGGATGCAAACATCTAACATCCCTTCCTAAATCTCTTCTTCAACTGCATAGCTGAAATCTCTCTAATAGCTACAACTCTTGGAATGCCTTGAATATTTTCTTGCTTCCCTTCCTCATCAAGACATGTGATTTTCTTGTTGTAACAATCTAGGACAGCATAGTGTTTTTCCAACCAATTCATGCCAATTAGACAATCATATGAACCCAACGATATGATGTAATTTACAACTACTTTTTTGCTAAGTCCATTCATGTCTATTAGGCAATCTTTAACCAACTCATTGATTTTCCTCTTAGCCCCCATAGCTAATTGAACTAACCAAGATTTCTTATGCTTACCTCTTTGCGAGTAAAATATTTCAACAATGTTAGCATTTATGTAACTATGGCTAGATCCAAAATCAATTAAAATTGTTATGGGATCATTATTGATCTTACCTTCCACTTCAATAATGGGGGATTGATACTCTTCTTGCTTGTTTTCCAAAGCTACATAAATACTTGGCATGCTATGTCTTCCACTGTTTCAGCCTCTTGAATGTTATGGACAGTCCTCATTCTTTCTCCTTTGTGAGGAAAATCCCTATATAGATGATTTCACTCACATCCCCAACATTGAATAGGTTGTTTCCTTAGCCTTTTTCCAAATGAATCTGCAGCCTTATGTTCATTTTGGGTGACTTGACCTTGTCGACTTGCTTGGGAATTATTCCTGAAAAATGGTGGCTTAAAACCCTTCTGCATTCGATCCTTCTTATCCTTCATCTTATCATTCCAAGCTTTTTGGAAAACTGGTCTTCCTTTTCTCTGCTCTTACATATGCCTTGTTCTTCTTATGGTTTCCTCCAAGGTTTTGGGGTTATCATATTGAATCTTATCAGTATATAAAGAGGGTAACCCACTCATAAACCTTTGGATTTTGACTTTCTCATCCTTAATGAATTCAACATACTTTAACAATTCAAAGAACCATGTCTCTTATTCCTTCATTATCATGGTTCCCAACTTGAGTTCAAAGAACTCTTTCATCTTTCTTTCATAGTAATTCTCAGACGATATTTCTCTTGGAAATATCCCTTGAACTGCCTCCATGAGTTTCTTTTCTCATCAAGGTTCTTGACTTTCTTAAGTTGATCCCACCACATTGTTTCCTTCCCTTGCAAATGGTAAGTGGCAATTCTAGCTTCTACTAGGGATGGGTAATCATGTAACTAGAAATATTTCTTCACTTCCAACAACCAGGCCTCGACATCTTCTCCTCTCTTGTTCTCACCATTGAAAGTTGGTGGCTTAATCTTCCTGAGTTCACCCTGCAAGATGTCTGCCTCAGGTCTTCTCCTTTGCCTCCGAACAAGAGACACACTTGGGTTGCTCCCTGGACCTGAAATTGCATGATTTCTTCTGTTGGAATGCCTTGGAGAATGATGGCATCTACTCATGCTTCTTAATTACCTATCATTCCCAAGATCATCTCTTTTGCTATGTGATCTTGATGTTGATACTTGTCTAGCACTAGTTTCTTGCTTGATGTCAGTCCTTGTTAACTTGTTTCTGTAGCATATTTAGGATTTGAAGTATCTATTCTTGAGCCTTCATAATCCTATCATTATCGTCCCTATATCTTTTCACTTATTTTTGCAGGCTTCTCATAGTTACAGTCCCCTGTCGGTCTCTTCTCCCATTAGACTCAATCTCAACATTACCCATGTTGGTATACAGACCTCCAATTTCTTCTTTATGGTTGTAAAACCCTTGAGCATCCTCCATGTCTCTAGTTCTCATGTAGGAACTAAAGTATGTTTTTTTTTATTTCTAATTTTGCAAGAATGTGCATACAATAATTGTTGTTAAAATTAATCATATTGAAAAATATTTATCAAATATATTACAAGTCATTCTTCATTTTAAATTATGAAGAGTATTAATGCACTTCTCCCAAGTAGGATTAATTAAATGCATTCATTTTTTAAACAAATTTCCAACAACTATTCGTTTTCTCCAATCCGAGCTCCGAGATGAAAATTATGGTGAAAAAACAGTGAAGGAATGTTCATTAGCACATGCATCATAGTAGCAACGCTCAACAACCATCCGATCATTTCTTGATCAGATCTTTGTCTTTGATTTGTTTTAGTGGATTCACCGTAGATCTAAGTCATATCTCTTCTTCATTTTGGGCTCGCGAGTGGTGGACTCACAAATTCATAGCCTATCTTCATACATTCCATGAACCCGCCACCTACATTTAGCTTATTTTTACTTCCCAGACTCGTGGACTCATAATATTGTAACCTTCCTTTCATAAGTTTGTCCGAGAAGTCTCAACACTTAACCATTTTTCCATCTACACAGACTTGTGATATCTTAACACTTAAAAAAATTCCAAGATCTTACCGTTGTTTCGTGGGACTGACAGTTGGCCTACCACATGGCTCCACACCACCTACCAATTGTCATCTTGGCCAACATGTACCTGCCACTGTGGCAGTACATGTCTTTCTTCTACCATGTCAGCTAACACGTGGCCTCCATGTCATGCTAACGTTATCGTATGGAAAAATACCTAAAATTTTCCAATTTTGCTTATATTCAAAATTTCCAAAGAGGATCAATTCTTCACATTACCCGTGAAATTTATCTCAATTTTAATACATTAATTTAATAAAACAAGTTGCAGACATACTCCAGAATTAATTCTTTGTGAATCTCATCTTCAACATTATGCTAACTCGACCCATACAGGCTTAGTGTTGAAAATTGGGCTCTGATACCACTTTGTAACGTTCCCAACCACCTAGATTGGGCCACGCCACACAAAACACTCACTTTTTACAGCTCTGATACCACTTTGTAACATTTCCAACCACCCAGTTTGGGCTAGGCCACACAAAAATATCCATTTTTATAGCTCTGATACCATAATGTAACGTTCCCCAGTCCAATCGAGGGATATTATGGTGCAAAATAAACATAAAGATGAAATTCCTGCTAACTAAATTAATTATTTGATTGTTAGCTGATTTCTTGTAGCTTGCAGCTACAAAATTAAAACAGATTTAGCTACTCTCTATAACCATAAAAAATATGAATCTAAAGAATGTTCAACATGAAATGCAGCTAAATCACTCATTACAACAACATATAAGTCATTCGTGTTCACGTAGAGTTCATGCACAACAATAACACATGTAAATAACTCAACAACAAGATTAAACACTTATCTTTAAACAAGAATGGTCCAACCAGCTGCTTGGAATGGATGTTCCACCCAACCATAGACTGGTTGTTCCAAATCTCAAAATCTAGTGACCATCGAGCTGAGGCTAATAATCCACAAAAGAGGGTGGTCTCTCACAGTCCACTCACGGCTCATAAAAATCATAACCCAACTGATATTCTCCTATAGCTATCCTGATTTTTCTACTAGCTCTCTTCCTCATGACCTGCCCAACCCAAGGAATGCACCATTCGTTTACTAGCGATAACCCAAGGGATGTACCATCCGTTTATCAGGACTATCCCAAGGAATGTGCCATTCATTTATCAAGGTTTCTCTGGCACAAATAACTAGGAATATATCAAGTGGGAACTCAAGGGAACTTGTTGCTAGGAAAACTACTAGCAAACCAACAAAAAACACGTGTTGTTACAGTGAAACTCACTACAGAGTTCACTGTTCAGGCTTGAAAACTTGGCTCTTCAATCTTCAGCTCCAAAACGCTCCAAATACGTTCCAACTTGCTCTAAAATCCACTCTCCATGGCTGCACAGACTTCCAACTCTCTCTTTTGCTCTCTACTTTCTCTCATGCACAAAAACTTTCTCCCTCTCTGAACTATTGTCCCAACCCATACGATTTTTTTTTTTTTATGA
>JASDQU011026495.1:6822-17969 GCA_032191745.1 Picea mariana
TTTAGAAAAGATATAACCTCAGGAGTAAGGAAGCATCTACCGAGCCTTAGAAAATGAATCCCGTAAGGAAACCTCTGGAAAAAACCCCTTCCACAAGTCAACCGAGGCCAGACAGCACGACCAAGGATGAGATGGAGAAGGCAAAGTTGAAGGAAGAGGCCCCAAAGAAAACTCTGGAAGCAAGCTGAGAAGTGGGTTGAAAAGAGGTAGAGAAAGTCTGTCCCCCTTTTAACTTTGAGCATGAAATGGATAAAATCAAAATCTATGTCCCGTTCAACAAAATTATTAGAAAGGGCGAGTATCGGGAATAGATTATTAAAATGTTGAAAATGGGAGGGGCCCTTGATACTTTTACTATCCAAGAAGATCACCCTGCTATTATGTTTGGTCCGTGCATTGAGGAGACATGTGATACTGAGGATGTACCTCTATTCTACGTCAATCTAAATGCTCATGACATGACTCTACATAATTCCATGCTGGATTCTGGTGCATCACACAACCTTATGCCAAAGGTGATGGTGGATGAATTGGGTTTGGATATCACCAGACCCTACAAGGACCTTTTCTCTTTTGATTCGAGGAAATTCAAGTTCTTGGGTATCATCAAGGACTTGGTCATGTCTTTGGCCCAAATTCCTTCAAAGAACATGGTTTGGACATGGTCGTGTCCTACATACCCCCTAAGTTTGGAATTTTTTTGTCTAGATCGTGGGCTGGGAAGTTAAAGGGGACCTTGCAAATGGACATGTCATATGCCACCATTCCTATCTTTGGCCAGGATAGATGGTTGTACAAAGAAGTGTTGCTGAAATACATGGTAAGTAGAAAAATGAAACCAAACAACCACCCCATATACTCCATCGACAATGAGGTTGGTTCTTATATATTCTACAATGACTTGAGTTTTCAAGAGGAAGAGCTGACAACCACCATGACGACCGATGAGGAAACTGCATGGGAATCAGCAGAGTGCATCGACCCAAAGGACCATGTGGGAAGCAGCAGAGTGCGTCGACCCAAAGGACCGCACGAAAAATGAGATATGGAACATGAGTTTCAATGGCATTGTTAGAAAGGAAGGAGCAGGTGTCAATGTATGGGTAAGACCTCCTAAAGTGGGCATAAATTTTTGCTCGTACAAGCTCACATTTGAATGCATGAAAAACATGGCTNTCCTTGGAATAGCAGGACCCCCATCACAGGAATCAGAACCTCAGGAGGGGTCAAGTTCCTCATATCAGACAGAGGGAACAGAGGGAGCAGAGAGATCAAGGTGACCAACAAACAAGGCCTCTATTCCAAAACACTACGCAGATGAAGACTTCGACTAGATGTTCAAATAACAAATGCATTGTTGCGATGACAAGAACCCGTGCGTGTTTTTGACAAAGAGAGAACGTGATTGGTACATGAGAAAAAATGATGATTTTATGTTGGAGATGGATGATGCATGGATTGGAGAAACTGATGACACACTTTCCTGGGATATGAAAGAGTTCAGAAAAGGTTATCAGAACACCATCATGCAGTTTTAGAAAAGATATAACCTTAGGAGTAAGGAAGCATCTACCGAGCCTTAGAAAACGAATCCCGTAAGGAAACCTCTAGAAAAAACACCTTCCAGAAGTCAACCGAGGCTAGACAGCACGACCAAGGATGAGATGGAGAAGGCAAAGTTGAAGGAAGAGGCCCCAAAGAAAACTCTGGAAGCAAGCTGAGAAGTGGGTTGAAAAGAGGTAGAGAAAGTCTGTCCCCCTTTTAGCTTTGAGCATGAAATGGATAAAATCAAAATCTATGTCCCGTTCAACGAAATTATTAGAAAGGGCGAGTATCGGGAATAGATTATTAAAATGTTGAAAATGGGAGGGGCCCCTGATACTTTTACTATCCAAGAAGATCACCCTGCTATTATGTTTGGTCCGTGCATTGAGGAGAAATGTGATACTGAGGATGTACCTCTGTTCTACGTCAGTCTAAATGCTCATGACATGACTCTACATAATGCCATGCTGGATTCTGGTGCGTCACACAACCTTATGCCAAAGGTGATGGTGGATGAATTGGGTTTGTATATCACCAGACCCTACAAGGACCTTTTCTCTTTTGATTCGAGGAAATTCAAGTGCTTGGGTCTCATCAAGGACTTGGTCATGTCTTTGGCCCAAATTCCTTCAAAGAACATGGTTATGGACATGGTCGTGTCCTACATACCCCCTAAGTTTGGAATTTTTTTGTCTAGATCGTGGGCTGGGAAGTTAAAGGGGACCTTGCAAATGGACATGTCATATGCCACCATTCCTATATTTGGCCAGGATAGATGGTTGTACAAAGAAGTGTTGCTGAAATACATGGTAAGTAGAAAAATGAAACCAAACAACCACCCCATATACTCCATCGACAATGAGGTTGGTTCTTATATATTCTATAATGACTTGAGTTTTGAAGAGGAAGAGATGACAACCACCATGAAGACCGATGAGGAAACCTCATGGGAAGCAGCAGAGTGCATCGACCCAAAGGACCACGTGGGAAGCAGCAGAGTGCGTCGACCCAAAGGACCGCGCGGAAAATGAGATATGGAACATGAGTTTCAATGGCATTGTTAGAAAGGAAGGAGCAGGTGTCAATGTATGGGTAAGACCTCCTAAAGTGGGCATAAATTTGTGCTCGTACAAGCTCACATTTGAATGCATGAAAAACATGGCTGAGTATGAGGCATTGATTCTGAGCCTGAAGGTGTTAAGAGAATTCGGTGCAAAGAGGATAGCAGTGCGCAGAGACTCTAAACTGGTCATAAACTAGGTTAAAGGCATATATTAGACAAACAACCCTAGGCTGAGAGTGTACATAAAATTGGCACTGGACCTCCTCAAGGAATTTTCAGAGTATGACCTATATGCTATCCCAAGAGAGAAAAATCAGATCGTCGATGTGTTGGACACCTTGGCCTCGGGTTTTTAAATTTCCATCTTCCCAAAAACAAAATATGATATTGAATTCAAACACAGGCCGACAGTGCCTAATAATATCAAATACTGCCAAGTGTTTGAGGACAATAAGCAGGTAGAAATATTTCTTCAGATGAGTGACAAGTTTTCTAACATGAACATTGACGATGAATGCTACTGCAAGGAAGATGGGAGTGTGGATGCGCACAATAGTGAAGACCCTTTCCAGAACCAGATTGTGGGAAGGGACATAATACAACTGAAAAATACATCATTCCGAAGGGGTTAGTGTCGCTGGAAAATATGTTTGACGAAAATGACGTGGCTAAATATCCCAAGATCACTGCAAGAGAAGAGGGCGTGGAAGACTGCAACATAGAGACTGAGGAGAACCCAAAAATTATAAAATTATCGAAAACTCTTAGTCAAGAAAGACTACGTTAAGCTCATGAAGGATTTCCCTGACCTCTTCGCATGGAGCTATGATGATTTGAAGGTGTATGACACTAAATTAATTCATCATGTCATCCCTCTCAAAGAAGACCAAAATCCATTCAAACAGAAGCTGCGACGGATAAATCCCCTACTACTGTCGTTGATCGAGAAGGAGGTAAAGAAACTATTTGAAGCTAAGATTATCATTTCTTTAAGATTCTCGAAATGGATAGCTAATTTGGTACCTGTAAGAAATAAGGGTGGTGAGATAAGACTGTGTGTGGACTTCTAAAACTTAAACAAAGTATCCCTAAAGGACCACTACCCTCTCCCTAAAATGAACTATATCTTGCAAAAGGTGATGGGGTCCCAGAATATGTCCATGCTGGACGGTTTTTCGGGGTATAATTAGATCATGTTCCACCAAGACGACAGAGAAAAAATAGCTTTCACAACTCCATGGGGAACGTTAATGTACGCCAAGATGCCCTTCGCCCTGATGAATGCTGGAGCTACTTTCTAGAGGGAAATGGATAGCATGTTTGCCGATGAAAAGGACAAATTAATTTTGATCTATCTGGACAACATCATGGTATACTCTACCTTCGACGAACAACACCTTGAGCATCTGAAGAAAGTTTTCCAGAAGTGCAGGAAGTTCGGCATATCTCTAAATCCAAAGAAATCACATTTTGGGGTGGAAGAAGGGAAGTTGTTGGGACATATTATATCTAAGGAAGGAATTAATATAGACCCCAACAAAGTTGAAGGAATCCTGAAAATCGACACTCCGTGCAGTAAAAAAGAAGTGCAATCCTTCCTAGGAAAAGTAAACTTCTTGAGGCGATTCATCTCGAACCTGGCAGAGATTATAAAGAATATCACCTGCATGCTCAGAAAGGGTAATGAGATCAAGTGGAACCCGGATGCCAAGAAGTCGTTTGAATATATCAAGGTGGCATTGACTAGAGCTCCTGTGCTAGCCAACCCAGACTTCGCGAAAGATTTCATCATGTTTTCATTTTCCTCAGAGCATACAATCATCAGTGTGTTGTTGCATAAAGATGAGCAGAACTTCAAGAATCCTATATCTTATTTCAGTAGGATGCTGCAAGATGCTCCACTAAGGTACAACATTATGGAAAAACAAGCATATTTCTTAGTGAAATCCTTGAAAGAGTTCAGGACGTACATATTTCACTCCCACGTTATTTCTTATGTGCCCAACAATTTAGTTAAGGATATCCTGACTCATCCCGACCCTGAAGGGAGGAGAGGAAAATGGATAGCAGCCATGTTGGAATATAACTTGGAGATTAAGCCGACTAGACTTATTAAGGGTGAGGGTCTCGTGAAGCTAATGGCGCAATTAGAATGCGACGTTGTGGGAATCAATTTTATTGTCGATCTGTCAGAGATTCCTCACGAAGAAATGACTACGCAAGTGTCTCAGGAGTTCATCAACTCACCGTGGTATGCTGACATCATCTATGTGTTGAAGAACCTGTAGGCCGCTCCGGGCATAAGTAAGAATAAGGCCAGATTTCTCAAGCTTAAAGAGGTTAAGTTCTGCATTCTGGATAACTCTCTCTACTAAAAAGATCCTGGGGGAATGTTACTGAATTGTTTGCTGGAAAATGATGTGAAGCGAGCCATTGAAGAATTTCACTAGGGCGACTGCAGAGGACACCATTACTAGAAAAATACCGCGCACAAAATCCTAAGAGTGGGTTATTATTGGCCTACTATATTTGTGGAAGTCTACAAAGAAGTGTCCAGTTGCCACGAATGTCATATTTTCGACGGAAGAAGAAAGATGCAGCCTTTTCCACTAAAGCCGATCTCAGTCGAAGCAACGTTCATGCAGTGGGGTCTGGATTTGATAGGGCAAATAAATCTGAAATCCTTAGCACAACACAAATGGATACTCATGGCCACTGACTACTTCACAAAGTGGATAGAAGCGATCCCCATGAAGAAAGCTACTGATGCAGTCATCATCCAATTTTTGGAGACAAACATGTCGAGATTCGGATGCCCTGTCAAGATCATAACAGACAATGCGGCCACATTCAATTCCAAGAAGATGGAGAAGTTTTGTCAGGATTACAACATAACCCTGGGGCATTGTAAAATGTAGTACCCACAAGGAAACAAGTTAGAAAACTCATCAAATAAGAGCCTAACTAGGATCATCAAAAGACTCCTGCAACACAATAAGAAAGCTTGGCATAAAAAGCTTATCTATGCGCTGTGGGCAGATCGGGTTACCACTAAGAATTCCATCTCAATGTCACCTTTTCAGATCGTATATGGTGCAGATTCAATTTTCCCTACCACATTGGGGTTCCTGTCAAAAAGTTGTTGCAAGAGCAGGAGGCTGAGCCAAATGACGCGCAGAGAAGAATAAATCAGTTGGTTCACACATAGCAGATAAGGGAACATGTGTACAACCGATCATAGCTCCACCAGGAAAAGATGAAGAAAGCCTTTGAAAATCATTCCAAGCCGGAGGATTTTCATTTGGGTGATCTGGTGTTGAGATGGGACATGAGAAATGAGGACAAAGGAAAGCACAAAAAATTCGATAATCTGTTGACGGGTCCATTCAAAATTGGTGCGCATCACGAAAATAATGCTTATTTTCTGGAAGAACTAAATAGAGAGTGCCTTGGTTGGGGTCCTGTAAATGGCAGGTTCCTCAAACATTATCTGATTAAATAAAATCCTTTCAAGTCACAGGTCATTGTAAATAGTCGTTTTATTTTTGTGTTGAGTCATTAGGTCAGTAGAAAATTAAAGCCCGAAGTGAAGGCCCTGGGTTTTATGCTGAGTATTTTGGAAGTTGCATCAATAGGTTTAGGTTGCATATTGTTTTTCATATTTCAATGTCAAAGAGTCAAAATAAGGCCCAATGGTCAGGCACCTGGTCAACTTTTCTTTGCTACCTCACAGGGAGGATAGATCCTCGTTGGAGCCAGCTGTTAGCGTCACCATTTTTCTTTCAATTAGAGTTGGTTTTCGATTGGGTTATGGCCCATGTATCCAAACATGTGAAATTTAGGTATGTATTAGTGAAGGGGTTGAAGTCAGCAAGTGGTCAGTTGGCCCTTGGAAGCGGGAAGGGATGCCAGAGTTGAAACATGCGTAAATGGTATAGGTATGTTGTTCCCAGAGGGTCGGGTCCTGTTAAAGCACAACCTCTATGTGCCCAGAGTCAAGTAGTTAATGGAAGTCATGTAGGCAAGTGTATAAACTATTATCAGCTCATTATGAAGGTCGAGGGAATGAAAAATTGTGGTGTTCATATCATGTATGCCCTGCAACCCTTATCACCTATACCTTACATGTGGGAAAGTTCCATGGAAAATCTGCAATTCGATTTGAAACATCCAGTCGCCATGAATTCACTATTCCTTGGCATGATTCCTCCTTCCACCCAATTTGTTATAAATCCCAAAGCTTCTGCACCCATGTTATTCATGAAATCAAATCCAGGCTATGTATGTAAGTTTTCTTGTAGGCTCAGGTCGATCAAATTATCCATCTTTGGAATTTTTCGGATCCACTGCATGCAAGATAAATATTGGTCATGCCATGGTGACCTCGCAAAGAATAAATAAGGGCGCACAAAGTGGAAGAATTTCCATACCCAAACCCCAAAGTAATTGGGATTCATTCTCACTCACAAAAGGCATCCCCAAGGATAAAAGGGGGATTTTCCATTTACCCGCGGGAATGACGACATCACACCATGTGGAGCCTAGAGTGGAAGGAACTGTGCAAGAAGGAAGGACAATAGAAGCCCCGTCTCCTCGATAGCAAATACCTCGGAGAAGGGGCAGGCCAAGGAAAAATAAGGAAGTTTGGGAAACCCAAATCCCAGACGAACCGTGCGCACGATCGTTTACTGAAAATTTACTTATGTGTTGTCCAACTGGAACCTTTGGAAGGTACAAGCCGAGAAAGTGGGATAATAATGAGGAGGATGGATTCCAAGGGTACAAATTATCAAGAAAAATCTCAGTAGCTAAAGCAGGCGAAGCTAGCCATCGCCGAACTGTACCAAGAAAATAGGGAGCTGAGACAACAACTAGCGACAAAGATCATGGAAGCATCAGCATCACAAGGCCGCAAAGAGAATGTGACGTGGCTCAAAATTCATCTTAGAGAGGTGCAGGATATGATCGTATAGCTACGCGAAGCACAACGGCTATTGGAATAGAGGTATGAAAAAAAATCCAGATAATGTGAAACGATCGAGGAGATAGCCCGCACAGTTCTCGCCAGTGAGAAAACAAAACAAGATTAGCTGAAGTTTGTCCTGTACCCACAAATAGAAAGAAAATATTGATAGTTTTGAAGGAGACATCACCCTAAGACAATTTTTTCATTTCTGATAACGGCCATGACAGCCAATAGCTACTTGTCGCGCACATTTTTTCTAGCAAATGAGCACGCGACAGGAATCAAAGTTGTTACAGGATAAAGTAGGTCTCTGAAAAAAACTTGTCCATTCAGACATTTAATCGAAGGGAAGAATTGACACATCAATCTCTCCTGATGAGGCCTGACCTATAACCGGATCCCTATGGCAAATTACAAATAGTCAAAATGTAGTCTGATGTATTGATTGTCTATTTTCAGAAAAACGTCATGCAAAGGGTCTTTTAATGCAGAATAGTTAATTTCCTAGTTTTTAAAGGTAGCAGTTAGAAGAGCAGGGTAGCCCAAGCGGCACCCTCGCCTATATATTTCATCTTTTTAATGTAATCCAGGTTGTTTGGAAAAATTTAGTATAGACAACATCTATTGAATGTAATTTGAGTTCGTTTGAAGCTTAATGCAAAAGTATCATAGTTTGATAAAAAGATTCTAATTGTAGTTGTTGGATGTATTGTTTTCCCTTCCTTGTGTATGTACTTCCTATTTTATTTATTCATATATTTTTTATATCTAATTCGGAACGAAATTTTGAACCTGTGGATTCGTTGCGCAACACCCCTTGTTCGTGCCATTTAGACAAAACATATTTCCTCTAAAGGTTAACTCTAAATTCATCCTCAACGGTGCTCCAAGTTTCTTTCTGTGTTTTCTCCCCACCTCACTCAATGATTTTACACTGAAGAGGGTTGCTCGCTTAGCCTATATCTCAAGCTCAGTCACCGAGTCATTTGTTTCCATCGTTTCCTCGAATCGACTCCATACCCTGAGGTCCTACTATATTACGCCAATGAAACCATAACTTATTATTTGATAGTGTTAAATCTAGCCACAACTTTAAAGCCATATCCCGCGTTGATACTGTGTCTCCCAAGAGAGCCCTCTCCAGATCCGTAAGGCTATTTTCGGGTCTCAAAGTTGGTTGAAAAATTTACCTCCGTCATTTGTTTATCAGTCGAATAGATTTACAGAGTGCTAGCACACCTCACCAATTTGTAATCAATGATATGAAATATCCTAATCATGTTCTTGCAACTGGAATTGTTGATGATATTACTAGGTTGTACAAGTTTGACAACTTTGGGTCATTATCTTTTTCATCAATTTATGTTACTCATAGAGATGACTTGAGAAAATTTTGGCATGAACGGTTTGGTCATCTAAACTATCACTCATTGTAGCAACTATGCAATCAATAGATGGTGACTAGTCTTCCTCTTGTTTCATGCAGAGATGGTGTTTGTGTTGGCTGTATTCTCAGAAAACATCATCGGGACATTTTTGACAAACCTGCCTATTGGCACGCCTCGAGCCCTTTGCATCTTATTCACAGTTATTTGTGTGGTCCACTTTCTTCTCCTTCTTTTTCTAGGTGCAAGTATTTCTTAACTTTCATTGATGAATTTTCCAGACATATTTGGTTTTACTTATTAAAACTAAGGAGACAATTTTTTGAGAAGTTTTTGTCCTACAAGACCCTTGTAGAAAAGAAAACTAGACATCAAATTCAAAGGTTAAGATTAGATAATGGAGGTGAATATGTGAACAATGATTTTACAAGTTATTGCACTACACAGGGCATCCAAATGCAACACATTGTTCCATATACACCACAACAAAATGGTGTTACTGAGAGAAAGAACCGCACATTAAAAGAAAGGGATAATTGTATGATCAAATCTAAGGGACTAAGTCTAAAGCATTGGGCAGAAGCCATCAACTGTTAAAATTACATAGTAAATCACACTCCCACAAAGGTTCTTAAAAATATAACACCGAAAGAATATTGGACTAAATTAAACCATATGTAAGTCACTTCTGTGTATTTGGAAGTATAGCATGGGCTCACATTCCTAATGAGAAAAGGAAAGAATTGCAACCTAAAGATGATAAGTGTATATTTGTTGGTTATTATGAAGATGTCAAAGGTTATAGACTTCTTCAACCACATTGTAATGAAATTATTATTAGAAGAGATGTAAATTTGATGAAAATCTCTTGGCCTACAACCCTAATTCAACATTTGAGCCTTCTTTGGCTTGCGATCCTAATTCGACGTTTGTGCCTTCTTCGTCCTGCGAGCCATATTCGGTGTTTGTGCCTTATTATGTTTTGGTTTCTTCTTCAAATGATGACAGTGAGGATGAAAATCCACCTCCACTTTCTCACCTTCCTCCAGATGAGTCCTTTCAACCTAAACCAACACCAGCTCCAACTCCACCGCTTGCTAGATGGGTTCATTCAACATAAGAAGTAGTTAGTGATCTTGTCAGTGATCCTTTAGATTAGCATCAAACACATTCATAGTTCCATATATCCTCTTCTATTTTGGCTCAAGTTTTGGAGACTCATGATCTAGAGCCATTTGTATAATTTCAGGTCATCCATATTGGGATACAACAATGAATGAAGAGTATCATTCTTTAATGGAAAACAATACTTGGGATCTTGTACCTCTTCCAAAAGGAAGAAAAATTATCATATGTAAATGGATATATAGAACTAAGTATGCATCATATGGAAGTTTTGAAAGACACAAGGCTCAGTTATTTTCCAAAGGATTTTCCCAAGTTGAAGGAATTGACTATAATGAAACCTTTTCCCCTGTAGCCAAAATGAATTCCATCCACCTTGTTCTTTCCCTTGCTTCCTCACATAAATGGGAGGTCCATCAGATGGATGTTAAATATGCCTTCTTTCATGGTGAATTTCAAGAAGAAATCTACATGGAAAAACCTCGTGGCTATGCCCAGAATGACTCTAGCATTGTTTGTCACCTTAAGAAATCTCTTTATGGTATTAAGCAAGCTCCTCAAGCTTGGTATGACAAAATGGAAAACTCTCTTATTACCACTAGATTCTCTATATGCCATTATGATCCTAATGTGTACCAAGAAAGTAGGAAGTCATATCATAATCCTTGTCCTTTATTTTAATGACCTTATTCTTACTGGTGGTGACTCAAAACTTTTAAACCATGTGAAAACTAGCCTTAAGAAGAAATTTGAAATGATAGACTTAGCATTTTTGCACTATTTCATTGGCCTCTAAGTTTTGAAAATCAATGAAGGAATTTTTATTTCCCAGTCTAATTATGCTTGTGACCTTATTCGTTGCTTTCACATGGAATATTCTAAGCCAACCCCTTCTCCCTTCCTGTCTGGAGTCAATCTTGTTGCCACCTTGTACCATGAGTTAGTTGGTAGTCTCTTATAATTGACTCATACCCATCCTGATATTTCCTTCGTTTTTGTTTATGTTGCTCGGTATATGCAAACACCCCATGAAATCCATTGGAAAGTGGCTAAAAGGATACTT
>JASDQU011026497.1:1993-18436 GCA_032191745.1 Picea mariana
GAACTATTGCAAACTCAAAGTGTGAATGTTTGATTTGATGGACCCTTGTATAAAAGGTCAATGAATGTAAATCCTGTTATTTTAATAGATAATGGAAACATGTTGCATAACTGCTAAGAAGGGGATGTGCTAAGAGAGACCATGATTGCTAATGAAAAGGTGGTGGAGGGGACCCAGAATGGTTGTGTTAACCTCCACCAAACTAGTACTATGTTGGCTTTAATTGATCAAGATCAGAACAACCCTCTGACCTGAAATGAATTACAGTCAGGCTGGTAGGTGGGAAGACCTCCTCAAGAGTTAATGAGGGTATGGGGCACACCACCCATCTGTAAGGCTTTCGTACCTGACCACAGACTAGGGATTCAAGCCACATGAAATCTTGTTGAGGAAGGCAAGAAAGGAAGCGTGGTGTGGGTAGAGGGGGACCTGCGAGGAATGCAGAGAGGAGATCGGAAAATCTCGGTTCTAAGGAAGGATTGAAAGAGAAAAGTGAGTTTTGATCACAGGGAATGGAGATTGAGTAAGGAGAAGGAGAGTAACCTTTTTCCTCATCTATCCCTGTCTAGGGAGAAGGAGAGTAACCTTCGTCCCTAACTTTCGTTGAGCTGGAAGTGAGAGATAGAATCTCAAAGCATCGTGGCCTAAGCTTGGGGGTGGCCATTGATAAATCCATCAAGAGTGACTGAGCCTATGGTTGGGTGGAAACGATCACCCCTCTAAGCAGTGGCATCTCACCTTATGGTTCTGATAAGTGTTTTGATGCCTTGTTCTTTGAATTGGAAATAATGAATTGCATGCTTGTAGTTATGCACCTAAAATGGTTTTTGTAATGAATGATTAAGTTAGAATTATGCATTCGTTCCTTGAGAAATTTCATATCTGCTTGATTTCCTTATGCGCTAGCTTAATCCCTCAGAAGCACCTTCCCAGAGAATTTTGTCACCGTCCTAGAGTCGCGTGAGTACTTCCTGATTGCAGAGGTTGAACCCTGCAATCACTGTGAGGACGAAGTCCAATAATCTCAGGAGAGGTAGTGCATGTATGCACGGAGTCTCTGCAAGCCAGGAAGAGACCGAGACCATCTTAAATCCTAAATTTGAGGAATGAACGTAAGGAGTGCATGGAAGAACGCTTCCAAGCGTTACGTTCAAGAGGAAGAGTGCAAAACCCTTAAGCCTTTTAGAGCCAATGAAGCTCAAGAAGAATAGTGAGGTTCAAGTATCGAAAGGGAATATCCTTTCATTTAGAAGAGGAACATATGAGATCTGTTCGGGAGGACCTAGGGTCTGTCGCGATTGTTAGATTTGAAGAAGGGGTGCAAGCATTAATGCCTCGACTCCTTCAATCTTCGCAAGATCGCACATTGAGAGATTCACACTTTGGCGCGACTAAACTTCCGAAACTCAAAATTGTGACATGCTTTGGACCGTATATCTAAGTATCTATCGGGACCCTCCTTAACCATCGAATTGGCGACATTGGGGATTCTCACATCGGGATATTTTCACGTTGGCGCGACTAAAATCCCAAAACCCGAAATTGCGACATGCTCTGGATCATAGATCTAAGGATCTATTGAGACCTTCCTTGACCGTTAGATTGGTGATATCAAGGATTCGCACATCGGGAAATTCACACGTTGGCACGACTAAACTCCCGAAACCCAAAATTTAGATGTGCTTTGGACCGTAGATCGAAGGATCGATCAGGACCCTCCTTTTCCATCGGATTGGTGAGATCGGGGATTCACACATCGAGAGATTCACACGTTGGCACGACTAAACTCTCGAAACCTGAAATTGCGATGTGCTCTGGACCATAGATCTAAGGATCTATCGGGACCCTCCTTCTCTGTTGGATTGGTGAGATCGAGGATTCACACATCGGGATATTCTCACGTTGGTGTGACTAAATTCCCAAAACCCAAAGTTGCGATGTACTCTGGTCCGTTGGATCAAGGGAGGTCATGGACCGTCGATATGACATGAGAAGATTAATGCAAGAGTATGTGGGAATTTGAAATTCCATAAGAACCAAGCCTAGAAGAGATAAGTGCCTTTCCGAAGTGCAGATGAGTTCCAAGAGGTGATCTTGTCTCAAGTTCAAAAGCTCAGGAGGGAAAGTGGGAGTCGAGACCCATACATCAGGGCTCACAGGATGTAAATCGAAGGACGAGACCTTTGAAATATATTAGATCTTCCCATTCAGGGAAGAAAGTGAAATCTCAGGAGGAGGACCTATAGTGACTGTTGGATCAATCATCGTGAAAGATCTGGACCACCAGATCATAGTCCAGACAATGAGGAGTAAGCGCAAAGGAGAACAGATCCTAGTCGTTCCGTCTGAGCGTAAAAGAAACGTGGCTTTCCAATCAAGGTAAAGTGAACTAACGATAAGCCTTGAGGGTACATAAGAGGAATGGGGTTCCAAAGTCCCGAAATCATCAGAACCATCCATCCAGGAGGACACATGGCGAGAGATTAGCATTTCGATGACTTGCGACTCAGGGAAGTCAAAGGGTAGAGTTTTGAGAATTTGTGAAATGTGAAATCACGATTTGATCTGAGTCATTAGATCGTGGGGAGTTGTGAGCCATCGATCTAACACTTGCAAATATCGGGAAATCGGGAATTGGGAGAACAGAAGTGGACCAACCTCCAAAGTCGTGAAACACGAAATTGTGACTTGATCACAGCCATCGATCGAAGAGAGATCGTGGACTGTAGATCTAGACTTATCGGGAGTCCGCAACTCGGGAAGCCAGAAGTAAGAGTTCTGGGAACTCGTGAAATGTGAAATCGCGATTTGATCTGAGCTGTTGGACCGAGGAGAGATCTGGGT
The DNA here is from genome assembly GCA_032191745.1 of Picea mariana. Classification (NCBI taxonomy): domain Eukaryota; kingdom Viridiplantae; phylum Streptophyta; class Pinopsida; order Pinales; family Pinaceae; genus Picea; species Picea mariana. Next base: position 4,838 of record JASDQU011026497.1, read on the forward strand.
CGTCAAATCATTTTGATGGAAGGACGAGCAAGTGAACGTCATGAGACGTGAAGTCGATGAAATTGCAACGCGCCTTTCGATTTGGTGACTGGTCACCACCTTGGTCACATAAAGGAAGGGGCTTAACCAGGAGAGCTAGCACCTAAATACGCTGAAGCTTAAAGGTGCAAAGGAGAAAGTTGCGAGTTCCATATAGCCTGTGCTTTAAGGGAAAGAGGGCTTGTTAAGTGGATTTGAGGTTCATCTCTGACTTCCATTGACCAGGATTAAGGACCATGAATAGAGAAATCGACTAATTGTGGAAAAATATTTTATTTTTTATTTTTGCCCCATTGTGGGTGTGTTACAAATTGGTATCAGAGCATGGTTACAACACTTGACCTGCTTGGTCTCATAGACGAGTCACTTAAAAACTCTATTTGGAGTAATTTTAAAAGAATGATGCTCTACCTTACCTCTTTCTTAAAAATTCTGATTTAAAAATGTTAGTAAAGAAAAGAATGAAATTTTCTACTGTGTGTATGCATTTAAGACATTGACCCATGTATTGTTCATAAACTAATAGATTGTTAGCTAACAATAAGTGTTTTTGGAAACACTCGAGCAGTCAGTGAATCAGGGGAAAAATCCAAGACTAAAGGATGGTGACATGTCATGAAGTGGGGGATGGCTCCCACAATAGAGACGAAGAATCTGACGAAAGGAGGGCAGTGGAAACCCCTCCAGATCTGGCTGAAACTGTAAGGATCCTCAGGGACAAGTTACAGAGTTTTAAGGATGAAAATGAGAGATTGATAAAGGAGCAAGAGAAACAAACAGAAGTTAACACAGTCTTTCTACAGAGATTATTCGACATACATAGGCAACTGCAACATGAACCTGCAACCAGTCATGCGGACCGATGACACAAGAAGAGAAGTTAGAGTTCACCTGAGACCCAAAAACATGACTCCATAAGTGACCCCACTAGGATAAGTACTGCGAAAAAGGTCCAACTTAAAGGCAGGGGACACTCATGGGGAGAGTCCTCTGGAAAGGAAGCTGACAACTGTAAAGGATCTTCTAGTATCAGGGCCAGCTCACATTCTCAGAGGAAAGGAAAGAAACGAAAGCGTTCCAAAACCCATGGTCCTTAAGAGTTCAAGAAATCCACCCCACCCTCTTTAGACAAAGATATTAAGTAGGGAGAAGAGGCGGAAGCTTGGCTTCTTGGTTTAAAGAAGTATTTCAGAGTCCATGACTACTCTGAAAACTTGAAGGCTCAAATAGCCATCTTCAACTTGAATTGAAAGGCTTGAATAGCCATCTTCAACCTGAATGGAAATGCTTCAACTAGAAGGACTTGTCATGGAAACAATTTGAGAGATACTTCAGGAAGCAGTATCTGTTAGAAAAATACATGGATGTGAAAACTAAGGAATTCTATGAACTCCAGCTGGGGCAACTCACCATACAGGAATTTGTCAATAAATTCCTTGAACTACTGAGGTATGTACCCTACATAAAAGATGAAAAAGAAAAAATGCAGCGGTTCATTAGTGGGTTAGCTCAGACCTACCAGGATAGGATTGAGTTCGACGAACCAAGGACCTTATAAGAAGCTATCCGGAAGGCAAGGTATTGTTATAAACAGTTTGGGAGAAATACAAGACCCCACGAGGACTGGAAGAAGAAGAGTAGTTCGGGATTCCATAAGAAAAGGTTTAACTCCTCAAGATTTAATAACTATGGAAAATATTCTAGGGGGAGCCTTCCTGCTAGAAGTGTATATCAGAAAAATTTCCCCTCTCAAAGTGGAAATAAACCTTTTCAGACAGTCCCAACAAAGATCGATAACCTAAAGAAAGAACCCTTAAAATGTTGGGGTTGTGGAGAAAATCATAGATTGAGGGACTGCCCACATAGACAAAAAAACAGTAAGGGGGTCTACAATATCCAAGAATCTACCACCGCCAATGATGTGTCTAGGAGCATGCCACTAATCTATCCAGCCCTGGACAATAATCAAGTTGAACACCAAGCTTCAATAGTGGAGTTGGAAGGTATGATCGCTAACCATCCAATTTCTATTTTAATTGACCCAGGTTCTAATTTAAGTTATGTGGCCCCTCATACATCCAATAAGTGTAAACTGCAACCAATTAGACATATTAAACCATGGTTGGTACAGCTAGCCACTGGGACCAAAATAAAGGTGGCGGAGGCCATACCAACTTGCCAATTTACCATGGGAGGATTGCCCACCTGAGCGACCCTTAACATACTTCCCCTGGGATCTTATGACCTGTTGATTGGTATGGATTGGTTGGATGCTTATAAAACTAAATTGGAATGTTATCATAAAATGTTAGAATGTGTAAACAAAGAAGGGAGAAAGATGACCCACCAAGGGATTCAGAAGCTTATCTAAGTGAGAAAAATATCGGCCATTCAAATGAAGAAGTATTGCAGAAAAGGGTGTTCCTTATATGCAATACAGGTGCTGGAATCCATTGAGGATGAAAAACCAAACCTAAAGGACCACCCCATATTAAGAGAATACAAGGACGTGTTCCTCGAAGAAGTACTAGGTCTACCTCTGAGAAGGGATATTGATTTCTCGATAGAGATTACACCAGGAGCAGTACCAGCATCTAGAACACCATATAGGATGAGCACGCCAGAGTTGGTTGAGCTCAAGATACAACTAAAGGAGATAATGGACAAAGGCTACATCCGACCCGGTGTATCTTCATGGGGAGTGCCCGTCGTATTTGTGAAAAAGAAAGATGGCACACTTCGACTATGCATAGATTTCAGACAACTCAATATGACAACCATAAAGAACAAATACCCCTTACCCAGAATCGATGACTTGTTCGACCAACTGGGAAGTTTTACCATCTTCTCGAAGATTGAATTGAGGTATGGATACCACCAAGTCCGGATTAAGGATGAAGAAATCCACAAAACAACCTTCAGAATGAGGTATGGTCACTATGAATTTGTGGTGGTGCTATTTGGGTTAACTAATGCCCCCGCCACTTTGATGTGCTTGATGAATAATGTACTCAGCAAATTTCTAGACAAATTTGTATTGGTTTTCATTGATGATATCCTAATATACTCCAAGAACAAGGAGGAGCGTTAGGAACATCTTAGACTCGTACTTTAAGTACTAAGAGAGCATCAACTCTATGCTAAGTTTAGCAAGTGTGAATTCTTTCAAAATCAAGTCCATTACTTAGGCCATGTCATTTCTAAGGAAGGGGTGGAAGTGGACCCCGATAAGATCAGATTTATTTTGGAATGGCCTACCCCAAAGGATGTATCAGATATCATATCCTTCATGGGATTAGCTGGATACTATAGAAGGTTCATAAAAGGATTTTCCAAGATTGTATGTCCAATCACTGCCCTTCAGAAAAAGCGGATCAAATTCATTTGGACATCATAATGTGAGGAAAGATTTTAGTAACTGAAATACCTCCTGACCCATGCACCCATGCTAAAGATTGTAGACACGGATAATGATTTCCTCGTATGTACAGATGCCTGCAAGGAAGGACTCGGAGGATTCCTTATGCAAGAGGGACGTGTAATTTCCTACGCGTCCCAGAAATTAAATGAACATGAGATCAATTATGTGACCCATGACCTAGAGTTGGCTGCCATAGTACATGCTTTAAAAATGTGGAGGCACTACCTCCTAGGAAGGATATTTGTGCTTATGACAAACCATTGTGGGTTGAGGCACCTGTTTGATCAACCGAAACTCAACACCAGGCGAGCTAGGTGGATGGCTCTCCTAAGTGAATTCGATTTTGAAATCAAACATATAAAAGGAAAGGAAAATAGGGTGGTTGACACCCTTAGCAGAAGTATAAAAATGATTCATCTGGCAGCAGTAAGCACCTATGAAATGGATGTCAGGGAAAGAATCAGAAATGCACAAGAGACAGATGCATTCTTTAAGACCGTGACCTCATACCTAAGACAAGAGCCTACATGGATGAAGTATGAAGGCTACCAAATGCTCGAGGAAAGGTTGCTAACTTACAAAAACAGATTGTATATTCTGAACTGTGACGACTTGAAGAGGTTCATAATGAATGAACTACATAAGAGACCATATACTGGTCACCCATGATATCAGAAGATGATCACGACCACTAGGAAACAATTCTATTAGCCTGGGCTAAAGAAAGACATAGCTAACTATCTAGCTAAGTGCTTAGAATTCCAGCAAGTTAAGGCAGAGCACCAACATCCAGCAGGATTATTGCAGCCCCTACTGATCCCAGAATGGAAATGGGAAACCATATCCATGGATTTCATCACTGGATTACCAAAGTCAAATAAGAAAAATGATTCCATCATGGTTGTGGTGGACAAACTGAGTAAGTCTGCTCATTTCATTCTTGTCAAATCAACTTGCAAGGCCATAGATATTGCCAACATCTTCATGAAGGAGATATTTAAACTGCATGGAATGCCCAAGGAAATTGTATATGACCAAGATACCAAGTTCACTTCAAATTTTTGGAAATCCCTAATGGCCAATGTGGTCTGTCCTTAATTCAAATCTATTCCCCATGAGATAATGCCTCCACATCTTCAAGGTGTGGAAAATGGAAGCAAGCTCTGAGTCATATGTGGCATATTTCCTCTCATGTTCCTTAGGATTTTTGGACTCATAACCAATGACATGTCCATTTTGCGTGAGGAATACCCCAAGTCCTTCTTTACATGCATCTGTGCATACCACAAAACTTTCATTCAGGTCAGCAATCCTTAAAACAGGTGCACTAGTAAGTAATTCATTCAACAGATTAAAATTCTCTTCACACTTAAGTGTACATTCAAATTTAGTTCCCTTCTTTTGCAAAGAAGTGATGGGATGAGAAATCTTAGAGAACCCTACTATGAACCTTATGTATTAACCAACTAATCCCATAAATGATCTTACTTCTGACACATTTATGGGTGTTGGCCATCCTCTAATGGATTCAATATTCTCTGGATCTACTATTATGCCTTGCTCTGAAATAATGTTTCCCAAGTAATGGATCTTATTTTGATAAAAAGAACACTTACTCAGCTTGGCATACAATTGATTTTCTCTCAGCACTTGAAATACCAGTCTTAAGTGATCTTCATGCTCCTCTTCAGACTTGGAATAGACAAGTATGTCATCCAAGAATGCTATGAAAAAATTATCCAAATAATTTCTAAATATGCCATTCATTAAGCACATAAAGACACCTGGTGCATTGGTCAGTCCAAATGACACCACTACAAATTCATAATTCCCATACCTGGTTCTAAAGGTTGTCTTATGAATTTATTCTTCCTTGATCCTTACCTAATGGTATCCTAACCTCAGGTCAATCTTTGAAAATATCTTTGCTCCTCTTAGTTGATCAAAGAGGTCATCAATTATGGGTAGAGGATACTTGTTATTTATAGTATACTTATTTAGTTGTCGAAAGTCAATACACAGCCTTAAGGTTCCATCATTCTTTTTGACAAAAAGTATTGGTGCTCCCCAAGGTGAAACACTTGGATGTATGTACCCTTTCTTCAACAACATTTGTAATTATTTTAACTCTGGTGTGCTCATTCTGTAAGGTGTTTTTGACACCAGGGAAGCTCCCAGCACTAAGTAAATTGAGAAATATATCTCCCTTCTTGGTGGAAACCATGGTATTTATTGGAATACATCTTAAAATTCTTGTAGTACCGAGAAATATTCAAGGCTTGGCCCCTTTGTATTTTCTGTCTCTTCCACATGAGCTACATTCAATTGACATCCTTTTCTAAAACATCTCTTCAACTATAAGGCTGAAATCTCCCATACAGAGATGGGTCTTAGAACTCCTTTCAAAGTGTTTTGTTTTCCATATCCATCAAGACTGATAAATGTCTTTCTATGACAATCTAGGACAACATGATGCTTGTCCAACCAATTCATTCCAATTAGAATATCATAAGACCCCAAGGGTATGATATTCAGATCAACACTAGTATTCACACCATTAATACTTATGGAACGACTTCTGACCATATCATTGACTCTCCTTTTGGTTCTAGTGGCTAATTGAACCAAAATTGATTTTCCAAGTTTACTTTTCTCCAAATGTAATCTATCCACTATTTTAGGATCAATGTAACAATGACTTGCTCCTGAATCAATTAAAATACCAACAGGATGATTTATGATCTTACCTTCCACCTCGATCATATTGGATTGGTACTTTGCTTGTCGATCATCTAAAGTTGTATAAATCTTTCCCATATCTTCGACTGTTGTAGCCTCTTGGATGTTGTGCATAGTCTTTACTCTGTCCTTTCTATGTGGGAAATCCTTGTACATGTGATCTTCTTTGCATCCCCAACATTGGATTGGTGGTATTCCCCTTTTTCCCAAGGAGTCTTCTTTCTTGGATTCACCCTTAGCATACTTATATTGATGATTTCTATTAGGCTCATTCCTATTTAAGGGAGGTTTGAATCCTTTCCTCCTCTTATCAGACTTCTCCTTCTTCTTATCCTTCCAAGATTTCTACAGGGATTCTCTTCCCTAGCCTTTCTCATATAGGTATTTAGCCTTCCTGATGGTCTCAGTTAAGATCTTGGGCTCATCATACCTAATATTTTCTTTATAAAAGGCTGGCAGTCCACTTACAAATATCTGTATTTTCACCTTCTCATCATTAATGAACTTGACATACTTTAACAACCCCAAGAACTTCTTCTCATATTCTGCCATAGTCATGCTTCGCAGCCTGAGTTCAAAGAACTTCTGAATTTTCTTGTCATATAAATGCTCTGAGAGGTACTCCTTCTGAAAGTACTTCTTTAACTACTTCCAAGTGATCCTACTCTCATTCATATGTTCAACTTGCTTAAGTTGATCCTACCACATTGCAACTTTCCCGTGTAAATGGTAGGTGGAAATTCTTGCTTCTACGTTTGATGAATAGTTATGCAATTGAAAATATCTCCTGAGTCAAGAAGCCATGACTCGACATCATCTTCCCCTTCTCTTTCACCATCAAAGGATGGTGGCTTGAGCTTCCTCAACTCTCCTTGCAAACTGTCCAATTCATGTCTTCTTCTTTGGTGCCTAACATGAGACACCTCTGGACTACTTATGGAATCTTCAGATGCATAAAACTTCCTTGTTGAGTAGGGAGGTGAGTGATGTTTATGAGTTCTTCTAGCACTTCTTGAATAACCATCTCTTCCACGATCATCTCTTCTTTCACAAAACCTACTTTCTTGCCCTTGCTCAGAGCCATTCCTTGTTTTCTTCTGTAATTGGTTTAAGCTCTACAACACTTGTGCATTTATCTGACTTTTCTCTCTCATCATCCTCTCGTTGTCTTCTTTGTAGCTCTTCACTTCTATTTTCAGGCTTCTTACATTTTCTATTAATGTTTCTTGCTCTCCTCTGTCCTTGCGTCCATTCGACTCTCTCTGCATTACCAAATCAGGTATTTTGGCCTTCAATCTCTCTATAACGGATGGAGGCTCCCTCACCTTCTTCCATCTCTCGAATATTCATTCCGAGATGATATGTTTAAATCTTTTAATTCTGCAAAATGTGCAGCAAAATGTGCAAGTGACCATTTTGTTAGAATTAAGCATATGATAAACAAAATTTGTCAAACAATGCTACATGTCCTTTTTATTCTCAATTCATGAAGAATATATATCCCCAGTCTCCACAAAATAACAGTGTCCTGTTATCCTTGGCTAACACAGAATTTAATTCTGCATAGGTACTTCCCTCAAACCAGGTTTCAAGTGACCACGACCCGAAACTGTGGGCTCAATCTTTCCTTAGCAATTTTTTGTTTTGAAAACAACAATTTGCCCATTAGCCATCCTTCCCTCAGCTCTCAACTGCATGTGACCATGTTCATGACCCTATGCTTAGATAAAAAAAAATCTTATCCAAAGCTTCAGAACTTCATAACTTTGGAGGTTCTTTGTTTTTAACTCATGTTTCCTCCCAGAGTTACCCTTCACCGAAATCTCCATTAGCTTTGCCACAAGGATCAGACGGTCAAGATTTAATCTCCCATCAAATGGACGACCCCGCCCCCATATGGAGGCTTCATGAGATCGATGTCTATGACTTAATCAAGTATTGGGACGAACAATCGTCTATTAATTCGGTGCTCTGGGGGTCCGATACATTTAGTTCTCGTCCTTCCCAACTCCCTCGGAGTGAAAATTCACCAAAGTGCTTACCCTGTCCTTACACTTCTTGATCTAATGGTTGAGAAAGGTCTCGAAGGGATCCTAAATCGACGGTTTGTGTTCCTTCATGACTTCAGGCTTCGACACTTTTCACTCATAAAGACTTGAAAACCCCCAGAGTACCAAGTCTTCGGACTACGAGATCTACTGTCGCATGTATTCTGGGATCAATGATCGATATGTACTCCACCCTTCAGGCCTTTGGGAGTTCTCGAACCAATGCAAACTATCAAATATTTTTCCTCCTAAGTGCCCAGTCTCTGGACTACATGATTCGTCACAACCTGGAGAAATACTAGAAGCAGACACGTGGCCCAATCAGACGGGTGACGCATGTCACGTTCTAACTGAAATTTCAATCTTCCATAGGTTCAAAACTCACTGACACATGGCACAAATCCCATGTGTCCACATCATCCCAGGTGACGTCAGTGAGCCACTTCACTTCGTAATTTCAGGCTTTAGAATATTTTATGCTTTCATTCCTGAAATCTCCCAAACTCTGAATTTCTGAACTGCTTAACCTTCCGAGGTCCACATCACCTCCAGGTGACGTCATCATTCCCAACCACTTCGACTCTTTGGGCTTCGAGAGTTTCCACACTAACACACTCCAATTCTCCCAAAATATGAATTCCCGAACTGGCTAATATGCCGACATGTGTCTCCATTAATGGACGGTCCAAATTAATTTCAGCCTTTAGGGCTTCGGAATATTTCTCCTTAGAAAAACAATTTCCTCCCAAACACCGAAATATCGAACCGTTGTGAGATCTATGGCTCATAATCACCCATGCCTAGATTTGACAGTCCTCAACACTCCTGAAACCCATCTCTCTATCAAACAGTCAAAGAACTTTGGGACTTCGGGAGATTTCACATCAGCATATTCCATTTCTCCTGAACATGGAACTTCTGAAGTAGTTGATCTGTTGATACATGTACCTTCTAATGAATGGTCCATATTAACTCAGGACTTCGGGACTTTGGGATTTTGCACATCAACACACTCCATTTCTCTGGAACGCTGAACTTTCGAACTAGCCGACCTGTCGACACATGCCCCTTTTGAATGAATGGTCTGGATGAACTCCAGACTTCAAGACTTTGGGTCTTTGCGCATCAAAACACTCCATTTCTCCCGAACAATGAACTTCCGAACTAGTCGACCTACTGACACATGTCCCTTTTGAATCAATGGTCTAGATGAAATCTGGACTTCGGGAGTTTGCACATCAGCACACTCCATTTCTCCTGAACGCCAAACTTCTGAACTAGTCGATCTGCTAACACATCTCCCTTTTCTTGGATTGATGGTCACAAGTGATTGCAGAGAATCAACTCGCTCACTCTTTACTTTTGTTTTCGATCCTCGCAATGCGAAGATGCTTGTTCATAACAAGATCGATATCCACCATTGATCTGTTGATATAGAAATATCAATGATCCTGAGTGATTGCGGGATCACAACTTGCAAAAGATTTAATTTCCTTCCCGATCTTTGCAATGGCTCCCCACCGTCAATATCCCTTCAATGAGATCTGATGGTCGTAGCTTAAACCTACTAAACCCTTTGCTTCACCTTCATTGGAAGAACCTTGTTCAGCTGCCCTCTAATCCAACGATCCTAGATCTCTCTTGATCCCACAATGGCGATCTCTCTTGAATTTGAAAGGGACATCCATGATCCTTTGATCCCTTACAAAGGATCTCTGACACTCTAGCTCATGTGTAAATTCAACAACGCCATTCCTCCCGAGTTTTTCAACTTCAAGGTCATAATTCAATCTAAACCACGAGACTGTGACCAACAGACCCGACCCATACCATCCCGGTGTTTCAACCAGAAGCTCTGATACCAATATGTAACATATCCTGCCACCCACAGGCCAGGGTATACTACCTTCAATCCCAACCTTGGACATCTTTCTCTTACTGATACATTTTTAGATTAATAAGGATGCATAAAAGAAAATATTTAACGACATGCACAACAATAACCACCAAGCATGCATATTCTAAAGATTCAATTAAATGATAAATATATACATAGAGGAATACATTCATATACAGGTAAATAATACCATATCAAAGAGCACTTATCTTTACAAAAGAAGACACCAACTGGCTGCAGACCAAGGATGTTCCACTAAACCATGGACACTACTGTTCCAAATCTCAACAATAGTGTCACCCTCGAGCCAGGGCTATGAATTCACAAGGATGGTTCCAGAGTGTTACCTGGCTTCCCAAACCAATCAACACTCAAGCTCTCACATGCTTTCCCAACACTCACAACAATCCAAATACCCAACTCTCTTCTACCCAGCCTGCACCACCCAAGAGAATGGACCTTCACCCTTCTCTGCCATGCAGTCCTTCTCCTTCCACAGCTCCAGTGCAACTGGTCCATAATATCCATGATGGAACTCTCAGGACTCACATCTATGAACAAAGTGGGACACACGCCAATGCATCTCAGACATGCAGGCCTCAAGTCATGGCTAGATTACACCAACGACCAGTAAAGACAAAAATACCATGGCTACTGTTCAATAGTTCGTTTCCCTTTCCCTAAGCCAAGTCACTAATGAGTAAGGATGAATGAGTGATAGTTAACAAAAAATTGAATGAATGAGTGAACATTTGAGTGAATGAATGAACTAGTGAGAAAGTGAACGAGTGAATAATCGAACCCCCCAACCAGAACAAGGGCAGGTTTAAGTATTTTGTGGGGAATCAAGAACCTCCTGGCCTCCCCCCCCAAGAAGCTCACGTAATTGATCCACTCCCTTAAACAAAAGGGTAATCAAAATAGGAAAATAAACATTTATCCCCCCAAGTCCCCTCTCTTGTGAAATCACAACCCCCTATAACTTTGGTCCTTGTCCGTCTAGTAGCCAACGATGTGTTTATTATTAATAATTCTCAAAACATTACATTTATTAGGCACGTTGGCCTCTTTTAATTGTTTGGGCCCTCTAGACTATTGACAATTGTTGTCACAGGGGCAGACCAAAGGTTCAACGCTCAACAACGCACCAACAAAACCCTAACTACTGACCCTTTCGGCAACACCTGTGAAGAAGATGAAGTCTCACCCAAGGTAGAGGTAGGGGGGGTTGTAGGACTCAGGTATCTACAACTTAGCTGGGACATAGATCTGTGATTACAACACTTAACAAAGCACTTAGCCAACAATACACATTAAGTTATAATTCTTACTCACACCACAGATTAACTCTAATTACAGATCAACACTAGATCTAACCCTTACAACCTATTAGCACATAGCATAAGCTCAGATGTAACATTCACTCACATCATAAAGCACTAAGCATTCATAGATCTATTTATCATACATCAAGAACAATGCACTAAGAAAATAGATACATAAATAACATGAACAACATAGCACAAAGCACATCGACAGAGGATATACGTGGTTCACCCTAGTGTGGGGCTACATCCACCAACTTCTTCTTCTTCTTTATTATTCTTCTTCAATATTCTTAAAAGCACAGAGCCACAAATCTCACTCTGCACTGGACAGGTGATCTGTGCATAGTGCACTAGATCCACCTTCCTCAAAATATGGTCATGGCACAAAGCCTTACATAGTCTGTGCACAAAGCCTCTTACAATCACTTGCACTTAGCCCTACAAGTCTTAACATACTCTAGTCATGCACTAAGTCAATGACCTCTTGCACTAATTTGATTACTCCCTTTACTTACATCGCCTAACTACTTATTTATACATTACAAAAGGCCTAAGAATGGGTAAACCCATGGGCTGACATCCCATACCCATTACATAAACCCTAAAATCCCAAAAAAGCCTGCAAAATGAGCGAGATCCTACGATATCCACTTCACCTGGGCACTCCATCTTCGAACAGCCTGTGGAAGTCCCAAAATGGTCAAACACAACCAATGTTTCCTAAAAACTTGGTCGAGGGCCAACATGCCCCCAACACTCACCTGTGACTCGTCCTGAGTCACTTCAATCTGGGTAATACTGCTTCAAAGGCCTCGAGCTTAGCTCAAGTTGCCTCGACTTGCTACTTCACTATAGCCTCCTACTTGTCGAACTTCTAAATTACTTGCTCGGTGACATGCCCTTCCAGGCATTGTTCCATTGTTGCGACCGCCTGTTCCAATTGTGAGCCTCATCCCTCGATCTCTTCAAAAAGTGTGCAGGCTTCACCTGCACTAACTGGAGTCTTTGTGTCACCTCCATAAATCTGTTATGGATGGCAATGACCTACTGTTGCACTGCGCACTGCTCCTGCGACCTCTTCATATTCTCCACTTTAGTAAGAAGCTTCATCTATGCTTGCATAATCGACGTATGTTGCTTCACCTCCTGGAATTGTGCTTCCAATGTCCTCAGCTCCGAGTCTTCTCCAAGGCACTCATAATTCTATGCACTTTGATTACTTAGTTTCTTAAATTATAAGGCCAATGCCCTGATTCTTTCTACTGCGCTCTTGGCAGTCTCTTCCCTCTGATCTCTCACTTATTGCGGATTTCTAGGTACTGCTTGAAGTTCTAGCTCTGCTACTCTTGCTTGAAGCTGTTGAATGACCTCAGTGAGCTTCCCCACTTGGATTTAAACTATATCTTCTTCCATTTATGTCAGGCCCGGTATAGAGTGAAGTGCTCTAGTCACTTCCTCTCTAACCCCAATCTTCTCTGTGAGTAGCTGGTCTTTCTGTTTCAGGATTTTCTCTTTGTCCTCCTCGAACTTCAATCTAATGTCATATTTCCCTTGCTGTGCAACCCGAAGTTGCTCTAATTCCTCCTCCTTTTCTTGCTTCAAGGCCTCTGTGGCCTGCTCCTTTTCCTCTTGGTCTCAATGAAGGCAAGCCTCTGTTGCATCTGCTAACCTTCGCAATTGGGTGGGATCATCCCCCAATCCTACATGCTCTGCTAAAGATGGCGTAGTAGACACTGCACAGACCGACTGGATAGCTTGTTGGATGTGTTTGAGCTCTTTCTTTATTTGGTCATACTTCGAATCCTTATTTTCTCCATGTCTCTGTAAGATGTCTTCTAAATCATCTTATATCGTTGTGATGATCAGATCAATGTCATCCACTGTGAGCACATTCTTCGACTGAGGCTTGTTGGTGCAAGCCTTCTTCCTTGCTGAAGGTTTCTCCGGGGAAACCTTCGTCTTCTGCGATGCTTCTGCTATGGTGAGGGGATCCTTTGGCGGTTTCACATTTCCTTTTTCCTTCTTTTATTCTTCTTCCCCTCCTTCCTCTTGATTTACTTTGTTTCCTCCTCCTCCTGCAGGTGAGTCAGGCGCAGTTTCCTCAGATGCATTATCCTTCACCTCACT
>JASDQU011026497.1:55602-67173 GCA_032191745.1 Picea mariana
GGGTGGCCATCGATATCCACCTGGATCATTTGGCATTCCCATTTATTGTAAAAATTCCTTCAGAGCCTCATTGTAATCATCTTCTTGCGAATGCAAGTAGCCGTCACATCTCTTCTCAGAGATAAGCTGCCACCATTCTAGCGAGTCCTCCACTCTGTATTTTTACAGTCTCTGTACATTTCTTTCATTAATAGAAATCATGTATTACTGTATATCTATGTTTATGGTTGCATCTTCAATACATTTCTGTTATATTATTGAATATCTGTGATATCTCTGTGCATTTATTTATTATATCTCTGATCTCATTTCGTGCCGAAAATAATCCGGATCATCCATGCATATGAGTTTCTGTGTGTATATTCTATGTGAATGAATGTGTTTTCTGAATTTTTATTGTGAATGTATGAATGTTGTTAGTTCATGTATGTTTCCTTTGCAGGAATAGATAGAATTCTCTATCTGTGTGAGTTTCTGATTGTTTTGGGCTCTTAAGGCTAGTGCAAGAAGTGCACACCATAGTTGTTGGAAAATGTTGGCATAGGGGTAGACCCAGGTTTCAACGCTTCAACAACACACCAAAAAAACCATAACTACCAGCTCTTTTGACAACACCTTCAAAGCAGGTGAAGTCTCACCCGAGGTAGAGGCAGGGGGGTTATAGGACTCAAGTGTTTGTAACCAAGATGAGACACAGATATATGATTATAACTCTTCGCAGAGTAATTAGGAACAACACACATTAATTCATTATCTTTATTCACATCACATATCAAACCCTAAGTACAGATCGATGCAGTAACAATGAAAAAATATACATCGCACTTAGCATCACAAATTAGATCTAACACATTCAACATAGGAAAAGAACTAAGCATTCATAGATCTATATATCATTCATAATAAACAATGCACTAAGAAAATCTACATCATAAATATCATAACACAAAGAAAACCATCAACACATGATATACTTGGTTCACCCTGGTGTGGGGCTACGTCCACCAATGACTTCTTCTTTATTATGCTTCAATCTCTTACATTTATCTGCTCCTACGCACTAAGCCATAGAGCCAAGCTTCGCACCGAACAGGTGATTTGCGCACTACACACCATATCCACCTTCCCAAAATCAGGTCAAGGCACAAATCCAATTCCTCTACTAAGCACAAATCCTTACATACATGGTGTGTTGCACGAAGCAACTGAGAACTACTTGCCTCTTGCACTTAGCTAGATACTTTGTTTTGCACTTAGCTACATACTACTTACTTAGCTTCTTCTACCTTACAATATTTTCTTATTTATACTTTTACATTCCTTACAAAAAGGCCTAATCATGGGTAAAACCATGTGCCGACTTCCCATAACCCATTATATAAACCCTAATAAACCCCTTGCTAGGTCCATAAAACAAGTGAGATCCTTCGATCTCAACTGTACCTGGGCGCTCCATCTTCAACTAGCCTGTCGATGTCCAAAACGTGGTCAAGCCCGACCAATGTTTCCTCAAAACTTGGTCGAGGGCCAATAGGCCCCCAACACTCACTTGTGACTCATCCTGAGTCACTCAGATCTGGGAAATGCTGCTTTTAAGGCCTCGAGCTTAGCTAGAGATTCCTCGACCTGTTGCTTCTCTTGAGCCTCCTACTCAACAAACTCCTAGATCAGTTGCTCTGTAACATGCCCTTCTAGGTGCGGTTCCACTATCACAACCACTTGGTCTAGCTGTGAACCTTGTCCTTCAGTCTCTTCAAACATTGTGCAAGCTTCCTCCTACACCGGTTGTAGCCTTTGTGTGACCTCTATGACTCTACCCTAGATGGCAGTAATCTGCTACTGGGCCACACACTGTTCTTGTGATATCTTCATTCTATTGAATCCAGTGAGTGACTTCATCTACGCTTGTACTATCATTTCTTGTTGTTGCGCCTCTTGTAGCTTCTCTTCAAACTTCCTGAGCTCTGGGTCTTCCGTGAGGCATTTGTAGGTCTATGCACTTATGTTGCTTAGATGCTTGCATTCTGAGGTGAGGAATATGATCCTTTCCACTGCGATCTTAGTGGTTTCCTTCCTCTGGTCGGGCACTTCCTACGGAGTACTAGGTACTTATTGAAGCTCCAACTCTGTTACCCTTGCTTGAAGTTGTTGGATGGACTCAACAAACTTCGTCACTTGAACCTCAACTGCCTCATGTTCCTCTTGTGCTAAGCATGGAACAAAGCGAAGTGATTTTCTCACCACTTCCTTGAATGTAGTCTGCTCTGCGAGAAATTGGTCCTTTTCCCTCTGTATCTTCGCCTTGTCTTCCTCGAGCATGGCCCAGAACTCATCCTTCTCATTTTCATATGCGGTTACATAGTACCGCGTAACTCATAGTTGCTCCAAAATCTCCTCTTTCTATTTCTTCAGGGCTTCTGTGGCCTGTTCCTTTTCTTCTTGGACTCGCTGAATCCAAGCCTCTATTGCATTTTCCAATCTTCAAATTTTGGCTAGTTCATCCCCCAACTTTGTAGTCTTTGACGAGGAGGGCACAGTAGGTACTGCACGGCTAACTTGAATAGCTCGCTATATCTCCTTCATATCCTTCTCAACTCTTACATATAGCTCTTCTTTCTTCCTTCC
Source organism: Picea mariana (assembly GCA_032191745.1). Classification (NCBI taxonomy): domain Eukaryota; kingdom Viridiplantae; phylum Streptophyta; class Pinopsida; order Pinales; family Pinaceae; genus Picea; species Picea mariana. The sequence goes on from JASDQU011026497.1 coordinate 58,228, forward strand.
ATATCTCTGTAAGAGGTCCTCAGATGCATCTTCCATCGCTACATTGACTAGACCGATGTCATCCTCTGTGAGCCTAGCCTCTAGTTGGGTCTTCTTTCTTGTTTAAGGTTTCTATGGAGAAACCTTCTTCTTCTTTGATGTTTCTGTCTCAGTAGGGGGATCCTTTGGTGGTGTAGCTTCACCTTCTCCTTGATTTTCTCCTTCTTCCCCTCCTCCTTCTTGATTTAGTTCATCTCCTCCTCCTCTTGTGGGTGAGCCAGGTCTACTTTCTTTTGAAGCATTTTCCTCCTCATCAGTCTCTATGTCTTGGACTTCCTCCTTTTTCTTCTTCTTCTTCATGCTGGTCTGTCCGATATGATTGACCTGGGTGACCAAGGGGCTTCCAATGATGTCAAGGTTGGAGAGTTCTACATCATCAACCAGTACAAGGAACTCTGTCGGCCACTCCTTTGTGATATGTTCCATGTCTTCGTCGGTCATCTTATAATAGGAATGTAATTTCTCCTTAATCTCATCCCTTCGTGTAATGATATAAATGAAATGTCGATCTGTGTGGAACTTAGCTAATGGTATGTACTGGTGCAATGTTTGCAGAGTCATGCGTGGAAAATATTCTATCACAACCTTAAGCTATTGATAATAGGCATGGAATACTGTGTTCGACTGCCACTGCTTTGACATATCATTTGTGTACCATAGAGTGAAGAGCTTCGCGACCAATGGCTCCAAATATTCAATCTCCGGGAAGGAAGCTCCTTCCGACATTTTCCAAGCGACAAATGAGATCAACACAAGAAACTAGTTGAAATGGAACTCGTATCCTTGATCCTGTGCTTCACAACAGTCTTTCTCGAGATTTTTGACGAGGTAGCTCGCCCAATTCATTTGCATCCCCTCCATGCATTTCCCTGTGAGGTCCACCACGAACCGGTGACCTATGTGGGTTGGTTCTTTCTGACGAGCTTCCCGAGTATAAGCTGGAAAGAAAGGCGCACTGTGCCATCCTGGATAGAGGATACCTTGTAGCCTCTCTTTCCCTTCTCAACTTCATCGTATGCCTCCTTTATGCGTCGTTCCATGGAGTGATCTGAGGTCTTCCCTGGGTATAACTGTTGAGGGTCAGGTCCCTGCATGCTCAGTCCTGTGATTAGGTGGATCAACATCGAATCCATAGTAATGCACCTGTCGAGCCACAAGTATCCTCCATGATAGCATGACAAGAAGAGTTTAATGCAAGAGTTAACCTCTTGATGTCGACCAAAGTGAGGGATATTCATGACATTCAATATCATGGACTGCGCGAGCTCCTTAATCCATGGTTGGGAGAATATGTGGGGATTCTTCCTAGTTGTCTTCATCAAATATCTATGAGGCGCGAGCATTACGTAGTTTCTTCTATCACCAAGGCTGAAATTGTTGTTCTTCAAGGATGGGATCTATCCCAACTAGCTTCCTTCTACATGTATCCCCTTCAAGATGTATGCAGTGATCAATGTATACTCAAAGTCTCATGCCATGCTTTCACGGTTAACCACGCTAGCCAAAGCTGGGATGTAATCAGGTAAGATCGACGGGATCTGCTTCACATTAGCCAGATCGTCACAATGCTTACTTCACTTATTAGTGGCGGGGTTAGTACATTTTGAGTGACATCCAATCGAAGGGGAAGCCTATAGTGCCTTGGTCGATGATGCCTGTACTCCCTCGGACATAGTTTTATTAGCCATAAAATTCTTTAGAACTTCTTCAACAAATTTCTCTAGCTCGGTGTGCTCGACTGACATTCTCACTTTGAAAACCTAATTCAAGGTAGGTGAACGGATAACGGGTTAAACAAAAGATGGCAAGGTCTGATAGAATAAATCGACACACACAATCACTTCTTTTCTTGTCTTAGATAATCATGAATAGAAAAAAGTGGTCCCGACGCAGCGTCCAACAGGTTAAATAAGTGAGCATTGTAACAGATTCCTCCAATGGACAAGAATTCCTCAATTAATGTGAATCCATCCATTATGGTGCGGTATCAATGTCCCAAATGTGGTCTAGTCGCCCATAAATGAGTTTCCTAGCCGTTCGGAGCATCGTTCTAATGGTCGAGGCGCCTCCAAAGGTCATATTGCTTCACCGGGGCGAAGTCCCATTCTGCATGGTTCTGTTGTTCCAGAGAAGTTCAAATCCTGTAAACCTGCCTTTTGCGAAGTTCCAATTGTGAACTTCCATATGTTCTCTATAACTTCTTGTAGCTTTTCCAACTTAGCCTTCTTCTTACTGATCTTCCTTTCCTTCTTTCCTGTGATTGGAGTCCCTCCAACTATTTTTGGATTTCTTTTTCCATTCTTATTCGCATGTCCTCTTAGTGTAGTAGCTTCATGTTGTTGATGTGCTCTCATAGGGTTCAAAGGTAATACCTCTTCTCTTGTTAACTACATGGGTGGGTATTCTTCTTTCTTGCATGGATAGGTCCTTCAAACCTTCTTGCATTCTTTCAACCTTAATAGCTAATTCTCATGTGTTTTGTTGCTTCAACTCAACTTCTCATTCTTCCATCAGTCAATATAATCTTCTAGCTATGGAACCCCTTAGTTCTTTATTTTTCTTTTCTATAGCTTCTTCCTCTGATTTCCTTCTTATCTAATCTTTCTCAATCCAAGTCTTACCTAACAAAAGTGGAAAAGAGGTGTTGTTCTCAACAAACCTAATAACTTCAAATTCTTCTTCTGTCGATGTTCCATGAATGATAGCAGGTACATTAGTCACTCTTCCACATAGGTTTATCATATTTCCTTTGAACAAGCCTATCCTTCCCAATGAAGGTAGCATAGTGGGATTTCCCAAAATTTCCCAAGTGCTTTCTGTCATAATATTCACTTGTGTCTCCTCATCCAGGACACAGTCTATGTCAAAGTCTCCTATTCTTGTATTTATGCATTGTTTTTCTTTCAAGATCTCTGATAAACTAACATCTTTGTGATCATCCATTACTTTTTTTAACTGTACTAACATAGTCTGATCTTTGTTTGATTCTTTCGCTTTATGATTCTCTAACATGCTCTTATTTTCTTGACTCATGTTCATTTGTTCAACTTTAGCAATCATCTTTGGACAGTCCTCAACTTCATGACCAACAACTTTACAATAGAGACAAATAGGACCTGCACCAGGGAATTCCTTATCAAGATGTCTTGGTCTTCTGTAGTTATAACATAATGTCAATCCTCTCTTTCTCTTGTATTTTCCCCAACTTCTTCTGTACTGTGCACTAGGATCATAGTTTTGGATCTGTAATCTGCAAAAAATTCTTTCTAGGTTCTTGCATCCACTTATTAGTCCAAAAATTCTTTCTATGCATAGAAATAACATATCTTTCTCTATTTCTATCAAATTTATTCAGATCAAATCTTTATTCTAACTGTACCCTAGCTTTAAGACTAGGACAAAATCTATCAAACATACCTAAATTCATGCTTTCGAAACAAAAATTTCCACTTATCTTACTCTATGTAAGCAATAAAAAAAACTTCACCTCTTTCAAGATATTACCTATTTTCTTCAGATCGGGTTTATTTCTTAGCACAAAGCTTCGTAAGTCAAGTAGAATATTGTACACTATAGAAGCAGATCTATGTAGATAACTTCTCTTTTCTTTACTTCAATTCCCAACAATCACAGTTTCAGGTCTCAACAACAAAACCATTTATTGGCACAGGGGCAAACCCAGGGTTCAACGATTCAATAGTGCACCAACAAAACCCTAACTACCGACCCTTTTGACAACACCTGCGAAGTAGGCAAAGTCTCAACCAAGGTAGAGGCAAGGGGGGGTTACAGGACTCAAGTGTCTATAACCAAGATGGGACACAGATATGTGACTCCGCAGAGTACTTAGGAACAACACACATTAATTCATTAGCTTTATTCACGGCGCAGATCAAACCCTAAGTATAGATCGACACAGTAACAATGACAAACTATACACCACACTTACAATCAGAAATTAGATCTAACACATTCAGCATAGGCAAAGCACTAAGAATTCATAGATCTATCTATCATTGATAATAATCAATGCACTAAGCATATCTACAACATAAATATAATAACACAAACAAAACCATCAACGCATGATATATGTGGTTCAACCCAATGTGGGGCTACGTCCACCAATGAATTCTTCTTTTTTATTATGCTTCAATATCTTACATTCATCTACTCCTGTGCACTAAGCCACAGAGCCAAGCTTCGCACCGGACAGGTGATCTGTGCACTGCGCACTAGATCCACCTTCCCAAAATCAGGTCAAGGCACAAAGCCAACTCCTCTACTAAGCACAGAGCCTTATATACACGTTCTATTTGGAAAATAAAGTTAGAACTACTTGCCTCTTGCACTTAGCTAGATACTTTGTTTTTCACTTAGCTACATACTACTTACTTAACTTCTTCTACCTTAAAATCTTTTCTTATTTATACTTTTACATTCTTTACAAAAAGTCCTAATCATGGGTAAACCCATGGGCTGACATCCCATAACCCATTACATAAACCCTAATGAACCCCTTTTTGGGTCCACAAAACAAGTGAGATACCACGTTCTCAGCTCTGCCTGGGCGCTCCATCTTCGACCATCCTGTCGATGTCTAAAAACTGGTCAAACCTAACCAATGTTTCCTCAAGACTTTGTCAAGGACCAACAAAAAACTCTATGAAGTCAATGCAAGGAGTTTTCAAGAACTCCATTTCGAGTTTAGGAAGAGGGTTCTCGGTGGGCACACCATAACAAGTCATAAGATCAGAAGGAATAGTGCAAGGAGTGCATAGAGAGAGCACAAGGAATGTGCCTACACTCAGAGATGTGTAAAAACTCAAGGGAAGGAGTGCACACCAGATTTACTAAATAATATAAGAACTAAAGCAAGGAGTGTGAAAGAGCTCATTCAGGGGTTCTGTGAGAAAGTTTCTAAGTGCACACACCCAAAGGGTAAGTTAAAGAGGAAGAGCACAGAAAACCAAGTGGTTGTTGAAGGAACACTCTGATAGTGTTCAAAATCTCAAGAAGAATATGGAAGAGTGATAGGAGGGCACAAGAGGCCATCTAAAGAGATCAAAGGGAATGAACCCTTTGAAACTAAAGAGTTAAAAGCTCAGGAGGAAGAGCATGAATTTTAGGAGGGCATGAGAAGTTGTTGAAATAAGAAAGGGCCAAGCCCCTGTGAAGTCCAAGCAATTACAATCTCAGAAGAGATAACACAAGTACATGCAAAGCTCTCCAAGGAGTGCAGAAGGAGAAAACAGTATAAGTCTCAGACTATAAGAGAAGTGCAAGGAGTACACCCACACTTTAGCCAAAGTGTTGAATAAACTCAGGAGGATTAGAGTTTTCCAAAACCCAAACAGAGGCCAAGGAGTCAGCCCTGTAGAAGAAGATTCAAAGGCCAAGCCTTTGAAAAAATTCGAGAAATACTTCATTGGAAGGAAAGTGAAGTTGAAATAGTGGAGGAGCTACAAAAACCATTAGATTTATTGTAATATTTTATATGTGTCATTAGACCAACCTGAGACAGGAAGAGGAGTGCGCAGTAAAGGAGAACATATCCCATTCATCGGATCTAAGTGCAAAGACCGAGAGTCATCGAATCAAGGTAAGGAGCACGAAATTTAAGCACTGAAGTCCTTTGTACTTCACCAGTCCGATGAATTTGGGTTGTTAATGTAAGTGTAGGATAAATCCCTGAATCTCCAAAGTTCTAGAGCAGATCCTAACCTTTGGTGTTAGGGCCACGTGTCAACAGATTGTGAGTTGTTCGGAAGATCGATAGTCTGAGAGAACTGGGTTGTTGTTGCATAAAGGGAAAAAACTCCCAAAGCTCTGAAGCTCGGAGCATATCCTGACTGTTGGCATTAGGTGTATGTGTTTACAAATCACAATACTTCAGAGATTTTTCACTCCAGAGGAATTTGGGTGTAAGTTGTTTTGGGTTTATAAATCCACGAAGGCCCGAAGGCTGGAGTCCATCTTGGCCATCCGTTAGTGAGGACGCATGGACCATTGATCAATACCATTCATTAGTTCAAAATTTGACTATCCATAGGTTTGATGTTTATCAACACTAAGAACTCCAAAATCTTGGAGTTCTAAATTCAATCACAATTGTTGGATGTTCGGGTGGTGTGGACCGTTGATCCGTGAGCCTCCGAAAATTAGCATGTTTGATGATTCAGGAAGAAGTAGTGGTTATGCTATGAAAAAATACTAAGCCTGGAGTCTGGAGTAAGCACGGATCATTGATTCATGGTGGATGTCATCTGTCTAATATGTAAGTTTGACATTTGCAAGTTTGCGGGTATGGTGTGTTGGAGGAGGGGAAACTCCCGAAGCCCGGAGCCCCATAATTACTATGAGTCATAGATCTTGGCGCGTAGTATGAACCGTTGATTCCCATAGTAGTTCGAGTGTTCTCCTATTTGGCATTCAAATAAATTGGGGTGTATTTTTGTCAAGACTCCTGGATCCCGAAGCTTCGGAGTGCCAAAGTCACACCTTTTGGTTAGCACCTAGTTCTATCCTATGGTCACATGTGATTTCCTCTGCTTAAAAAGGGATAGCACCAAAATTTTATTTTAAAGGAAAAGGGGGATTAGAGAATGTTCTTGGGAGTCTTTTAGGGACCTTGACAAGGAAATTAAGAGCCTGTGAAAATTAAGAGGGGATCTAGCAGGCATCCGAGAGATAATTCAACTCCTGCATGAATGATCCTAGACTAGGAGGTCACGTGAGCCCCAGGAGAGGATGGGGGTTTGCAACTAGTGGTATCATAGATTTATTTTTGTCTGTAAACAACATGAAAAGGAGTAGAGACATAGTATTGATGCTCTTTGTGAAGACGGTTTGCAAGTGTGAAAAATACAACAAACAACCAGGTAGGAGGAAAGAGAAGGACCAATTTTGTTCTTGGAATAGAGGAGAGCCCATGGAGCTCCTAAGGTTCACATTTGGAGTACAAAAACTAGAGAGAAAGTATTTCTCAAGAGAAGGAGTGAGCACAAGGTGTGAGCCTACACTTAGCGGGAGTGTAAANGAGAGGCTAAGCGAGGATAATATTGGTCTTGGATGATTGTAACTCACAATGAACAAGTAGACTCTCACAAAGGAGAGGAGGAAATGGCTACTGAAGGCCATAGACAATGTCCAAGAGGATACCACAAGAAAATGAGCAAATAAGAGATGGATAAGGAGCTCAATGAGATCAGAGAGGAGCTCAATAGTTTAACATTGCAATGTGTAAGGTCTCTCCAATAGAGCCTTAAAAACATAAATTTAAAACATATAGAAATGTTATCCTAAATTATTTACCATTCATTATTCATCATATATCCATTCAACAAAATTAAAATTTATGAGCATCATGATAATAAACCATATAACACAACATAATAATGAAAATACCTCAAATTGATGTTGATGCTATTCTCCAACTCTGTCCAAGCTCTACCCAAAACTGACTAACCTTCCAGCCAGCTAGGAACAACCTATCTGGCTCCCTAGCTCCAGGAATCCTTGTGGTTTCCAGGCCCCCGAGCCCAAAACTCCCAGCAACAGGTGCCCCCTTTGATAGAACTCTAACAAGCTCCTTAAGCAAAACCAGCAATACAATCCTCCAACAAGTTTCCCCCCAGCCAAAAAAGTAATACAATCCTCTAATATGAAAATTAATGCTCCCCAAAACCAAAAGTCCCTTCCTGAGTGTTTTCCCCATCCTTTCCCCCCTTCCTTATTCACCGCCTTCTCCCTTCATTAAGTCTCACCCACCTTATCCATCCATTAAGTGTCAACCACCTTATCCCCTTTTCATTTATGGGTCATCTACTGATACACTAAGTGTCAAAATGAAAATTATTAATTTATTAAACCCATATTCCTTAAACAAATATTTAATCATGATTATTAATTGATTAATTAATTAAACTAAAATACATTAAACAAATATTTAATTCATGAAAATTGATTAATTACTTAGGGTCGTTACATACACACACCCTTCAGGAAACTTCGTCTAGAAGTTAAAGTATTTTATGATACAAGGGAAAAGACACATGGTTCACACATGCATATCCAATAAACAACATTATTAGTAAGTAAGCCAAGAAAACTCATACATACTAGTGTACATGTACAAGAAATGCATGTGTATCTAGTACATACAAGTCTCGTGCATCTACTAATAACAATAACTATCACCTCTATAGTAATTTATGTATGCATCCAATCCAATCAACTAGACTATTCATTTTATAAAAGATAATAAACCAATCAAATGATTGTGAAATCCTTTAATTACAATAATCTACCTCAACAATGTTTATTTAGACAATTGTAGTTTAGTTAAGTAATTATGAATANAACTTACTTCCATCTTCCATTCCTATCCTTCCTCTGCTGGACTATCTTGGAGCATCAACTATATTGACCTAACTCCAAATAGAACCCATAAGAGGAAGTCTCATTATCTTGACCAAGCTTCCCCAGTAGGCAACTGACAGTCATCATCACACATCTAGGGGAGCGTGATCTAACACTGTCCTCCCATGACTCCAGGTTTCGTAGGATACATGGTGGGAAATGCCTCCAACCCTCCTAATAGGACTAGGGTCCACACCCTACAATGGAATATACAGTGGCACCATGTTGCTAAGAATTTTGTCATTGTTTATTCAGTTTTAGGCAGTCTCACCACCTGAAATTATGCACTGGTCCACATATCATAGCAATGCATTCAAACCAATTTGATTTCACATACAAAGATTTATACCATATTGTTTCTCGGTCAGTGGTCATGACATCCACTTTCATTATCATTATCCCTTGGCTATTTCATAGCCCAATGACCTGCAGATTAGTCTTTAACACAAACTCATACATATCTATGCATTATCATCATGTAATTGC
>JASDQU011026498.1:0-21538 GCA_032191745.1 Picea mariana
ATCTGCTTTATGTTTATAACTCTGGATTTCACAGTAAAGACTCACTGCCACTAAGATTAATGATTCAAAGTTAGAAAAGGAGAGAAATTATTAATAATCTACACTAACTGATTCACCCCCCCCCTCTCAGTTAGTTCATACTTGTAACAGGGGACCCATACCAACTTTTACAGAATGACTCGAGACATAGGATAATATTCCTAGTACATAGTGGATTTTGAAATGATACCACTAGATTATTTGGATTAGACAGTGGAGTTCTACAAGAACCCACAGAACTGACGGGACACCACTATCGGCCCGTTAGACATGAAATTGAAATAATTACAATAGAGACATTTTTATGGCTCATGGCCCATCATGCTTCCATCCAATTGTTTATGTTATGTTCAACAATGGAATCAAATGAGTCACCACTGTCATAGTTGAAGTTACTGCTGGGAGGTGATTCATGGATATATGAAAAAGGTGACAGTCCATTAAAACATGTGTAGAATGATGATCCTTGCATTATAGGGATGAGTTCATCTTCTGGTACAGAGAGGTCTCCATAGAATTCACTGGTTACCTTGTAAGTCTGAGGATTTGGTGGATTGGAATTTTCATAAATTAGCTCACTGCCTTGAAAGGATAAATTAAAAACAAACCATGCATTGTAGTGTGCTGCTTCCTCAACTTCTGCACGTAACCATTTACTGAAAGCATCTTTGTTGCTACCAAAGAACTGTATGTCTCTAGGACAATAGGTCCATAGTAACAAATACAACCAACCAGACCACCAATATAGATAATCTCTAAATGTTGAACAATCAAAGAGTATCCAACAAGAGCCATCAAACTTGGTCTGAGACATTATTGCACAATAGTCTGCATATGAGATATCTGGAGTATAGATATAGATATACACTTGTCCTTGGAAAGGACCTCCAGTGATTATTCCTCTAGTTATGTTCTGACTTGTTCTGAAATAACTTATAAAAGATCTTAGATGATTCTTTGACTGTACCTAGCTATTCAAAATATTTATACATGCTGGACTAGATTTAATGCAACACTCTAGACACTCGAAACAATAACAATATTTACAATTATTACATACAAGGATCCATTTGAATCCTGGTGGAGCATCTGGTATGCTTAAGGAGGATGAAGCCATTTTATGGTTTTATCTTTAGCTTCTCTGGTGAGCAGATCAACTATGCAATTATCTTTCCCTGCCTTATAATGGATGTCAAAGTCAAATCCATCCAGCCATAAGCTCCATATGAGAACTCTATTATTTCCCCGTTCCAGAAGTATTTGATTAGTCAGCGTGCCTTTCATATGCTTTAAATCAGTTCTGACAATAAAATGAACAGGTTTTAAAAACAATCTAAACTTCTTAATCCCATTTTTTACAGATAATATTTCTTTATGGGATGAAGGATATTTAGATTCTGTCTCACTGAAACATCCAGAAGCATATATACAGACTTCTTCCAGCTTTGGTCCATTCTTCTGAAGCAATACAGCTACCCACGTATCATTAGAAGCATCTATCTCTAAGATGAGTTGTAATGAAATATTTGGAAGATATAACTTTGGCATGTTCATGATTTTCTGTTTTATTACTTGAACAGTTGTTGTCATATTATTATTCCAAGGTATTATCTTACTCAGGCGCTTATGAAGTATCCTTACATCCTTAGCCTGGTTTTCATAGAACTGTCTAATATAATTTAGAAAACCTAGGAATCTTTGCAACTGTTTTTGATCCAGAATCTCATCTGGAAATTCAGAGAGTTTCTTCAGCACATGTTCCTGTAACTCAACTGCTCCCTTGGAAAGAATAAGTCCTAAATATTCAATTCTTTTCTGAGCCCAACAAAGCTTAGACTTGCTTAAAACCAAACCATGATGGAACAATAGATCATATACTGTCTTCAAGTGTTGTACATGAGATTTAGTATCATAAGAACAAACAAGAAGATCATCTATATATACAATGACAAAATTCAAATGTTTAAAGCTATTGTCCATCCTTTTTTGGAATTCTGAGGGTGCATTTTTCAGTCCAAAAGGCATGAATCTCCATTGGTATTGTCCATTAGGTACAACAAAAGTTGTTTTGTACCTGTCTTTAGGAACTATCCCTATTTTCCAGAATCCACTCTTTAGATCAAACTTACTGAAGATGTTGCATTTACCAATCTTAGAGAAAAACAATTCTTTAGAAGGAAGAGGAAATCTTATAGGAAGTAGAGCTTCATTTAAAGCTCTGTAATTTATAACCATTCTAGGCTTTCCTCGTTTCTGTTCGCTATGTTTATTCACATAAAATGCTAGGCAAGCCCAAGGGCTTTTGCTTGGTTCTATTAGCTTTCTCTCTAGGAGTTCTTTTATCTCCTGCTGACAATATTCAATTTCTCTGGGAGACATATGGTTTGCTGAGGCCTTTTGTGGTTTTGCAACATAATCTTCTCTATAGGGAAGACTGACAAAATATTGTTCCCTTGTCCAGAAAGCATTAGGATGATCTTATGTACAGTCTTTTTCTATCTTTTCTTTAACATCCTTAATTGCTTCTAATCCATGTCTTTCTGCATTGTTTATTATCTTTTGGATCCGGACTAACTTCTCAGCAGTATCTTCTATCAGTGGGAGAGATTTCTTTACTGCAATCCTTGATTCATAGGAAGACTTACTAGGGACTGTTATAGGTTTTCCCAAAATTGTAATTTGTACAGAATTGTTACCTATTGTAAATGGTAAACATCTATTTACAAAATCTTGTCCAAGCAAGATATTTTCTCCAGTGTCAAAGCAATAAATATTGACAGCTACCTTTGCTCCTTGTATGATAATTGGAAAGTCAAGGGCAAAAGACTAAATTCTGATCTCAGTCTTATTTACTTCTCTGAAAGCAATGTCAATAGGCTGCCAATAATAAGATGGTATTGCTCCATATTTTGCACATGAATTCATTGCGCCTGTATCAAGCTGTGCATCTAAAGTATACTGCAGATATCCTGAAACTTTTATATCCACCAAAATTACTAGTCTATCTTCAAAACCATTAATTTGTTTAGACTCGCTAGTTTCAATTTTTGTGTCATGACCAAACATTTCTCTTTCCCATTGTTCATCTCTTTTATTCCTGAGAAAGTTCAATTCTTCCTTTTCCATTTTGATATTTTTCCATAACTCAGCCATTACTTTTTCTTTTTCTTTTATTGATTCTTCTAGATGATGAATAGTTTTATCTAGAGAACCATCTTCCTGTTCTTCTTCTCTTATTTCTTTTAGAGAGGTAAAGATATGTTTCTCTACCTTATTGCCTTTAGGTTTAGATGAAGTGAAATCAGAATCTTTTGGTGTATAATCCTGAATATTCACCACGCTTGGTTGCTGGTGTTGGGCAATTTGAGAAGAGAGAAGAGCAATCTGAGCTTGATATCTTTTTAAAAGTTGAAACTGTTCAGGTGTTAACCTCTTCAGTTTTTTTTCTAAGACGGACCTCTAATGAAGAAGAGAGGGGAGGTCAGAAAAGGTTGACATCATTTTAATGTCGAGGAAATTCATAGTATCAGTGATTTGTGATTGATCAGAATCAGATTGGTAGTCAACAGTGGGAGTATCAGATTCATCAGACTCAGTTAGTGATATAAATTCACCATATGAATGTTAAGAAACCATTTCCCATTCAGCAGGATCATATCCTGTTTGGAAGAGATCCATTATCTTCGCTTGAAATTTGGTTTTCTGACGCAGAGGACACTGAGAAGCCCAGTGGCCAAGCTTTTTACAGATAAAGCAAGTGGTTTTTCTTGCTTGAGTTGGTCTTGGCCTGCGTTTAAAATAGGCTTTTCTAGGTCTTTGGGTGTTTTTACTAAATCTTCTAGGAAACTTTTTTGTAAAAGAACTGAATTTGTTTTTCCTAGAGCATTTAAAACAACCACAGTCTTTCCTACATGAGTCTTTCTTTTTATTCTTCTTCTGACAACCAAAGTGATATGTTTCAGCAAAATTATCACAGATACTTGAGTCAAACCCTAATTTCTTTTTAATAGATTTGTTTGTCTGTCTTCTTAATCATTCTTTCTGTAGGGCTGTGACTACATGTTCATGTAATCCTGCTAAAGAAAGTTCTTTTAGACCAATTTCCATGGTTTCGAGTCTTTCTCTAACAAGATCGGGAATTTTTCCAGGCATGGCAGAAAGATATTTTCTTAGATATGCCACATTGTCTGGATTAGGAGCTTTGTATAAAAGATCCTGCATAGTACATAAAAATTCTGGTAGTTGAGAAACATGACATAGTAGTTGATTCATAAACAAGTTTACATAATGTTCAGAATCTATTTTAGTACTACCATAGAATTCATGTACTACAAATTTGATAAGCTCTTCTATTGGATTATCATGATTCATTATTCTTAGCTTATCAGCTTCATTGACTATGTCCCACCAAAGTCCGAGGTTTCCAGTGAATCCCCAAGTTAGTCTGAGGGCTAACTCATTCCAGGCAACTCTATTTCTAAATATCATCTTCTGAGTTTTTGCCCAAGCCTTCCATTTCTGAAATATGATCATCATCTCATTACGAGATCTGCAATTCAAATTAGAAACTGGGGCTGGTTCTATGTTTTCTCTGCTAAAAGAATCATGTTCAAAAGAATTTGCTGGATCAAATGGGACCTTTTTACTGGAACCATACTTAGCATTGCACCATTTCTCCCATGCAGATTGGAAAGGATTTCCTCCTGCATCATCATCAGATGATCTAGGTGCATTGGCATTTGAGCTTTCAGCTTCATCTATCCCTTTTATAAAAGTGACTTGAGGGATAGTCTTTTGATGTTCAGATTTAACTTCTTCTTCTAAAGAAGAGAATTGTGATTTGACTAAGTCTAGCTTTTCTTGTGCTATCAAGACAACTTGAGCTATCCTTAAAAGAACAGGATTAGCCATTTCTGTAGCTAGTTGATTCAAAGTTAAATATTTCTGATCTTTGGTAGAAGTAGAAGCTGTTCCAAACCATTTGTAAGAAGCTTGCTTTTCTAGCTCATCGTATTTGATAGGAGATGAAGGGGATTTCTCCTTATCATAAGATTCTTGCAGACTATGTATTGCAGTCTGAATTGTATCTAATTTCTCTAAAATCTATACAAGTTGAGATTTAAGAGTCTCTTGATTTTGTTCAAGATTATCAATCTCGGAATGTAGACCATTCATGTGTGATTTGGTCTGCATGATGTCTTGTGCCATATCATCCATATTTTGAGAAAGACAGACAGATTGATAGTTTGCATAATTCTGTAACCTCACAACATCTTGAGATTTCTTAGCATCTGCTTTACTATATTGAATAAAGTCTAGGTCTGCTACTAAGTTATTTTTGAAAGAGAGAGTATGATTCCCTGGTCCAAGACTTCTTTGAGGTAATGTGGCAGATTTGTCTTTGTCTCCTCTAGGCAAAGTATAGTTTATCATCTTGATAAGAGGGACTGCGACTTCTTAACATTCAGAACAATCAGAATGTTGTCCATTGTGTTCAACTTTGGACTGGTAGGTTATGAAGTTTTTATAAGAAGACAGAATACGTTTCACTGGAGGTTTACCTGAAGACTCATCTTGAGAAGGGATGCCCTTTTGGCAGAAATAACAGTTCTTTGAACCCTTTTGGTGAAACAACAAATGATCGTCTAATTTGGATCTACTGGAGACTGGTTTATATACAGGGGTTCGGTAAGAAGTGGATGAAGAAGATGATGTACTTTTTCTAGGATATGAATCTGAAGTACTTGTATTTAAGGAAGACATCTGTCTTTCAAGATCAGAAACTCTTAGACTTTTGGATCTTCCTATTCTCAAAACCTTTTCTCCTGATTCATTCCTATCCATTATCAACTGTTGTGCTTTAGCTGGTGCTATTTTAGATTGCACATGCTGATAGTCTATTGACCATTCATCTGGCATTGTTAATTTAGAAAATCATAAGGTGAGAGGTGTGACGCACATGCATTGCAGTGGACACAGTCACGTATGTACACAGGTTGCAAGAATGTGAATCCCGCATGTACGAAGGTTGCAGTGGCCACAATCACGTATGTACGTAGGTTGTATTAAGGTGAACCACATAAATTAGTACAAATGTTTTTGGGCAGGAGCAGGTCCGTATAGGATGACGTTAGAAATAATGAAGGTGATGTTAGTAAAACGTACAGGTGGTTTGCGACATATTTACGGGAAAAGGAAAGTTCCAGGGATTTCCTGAGGTTTGGTTTTTTTATTTTTTCTGGTTATTGGAGGACATAGATTTCCTTATATTTTGGTGGATTTGTATTGGTTGGGAGGGCTGGTTTTACCCTTAAATTTATGAAATTAGCAAAGTTACAAAATAAAAATTTTGTGTCTCATGTGTATTGATGATTCATCTATGATCTTGTTGTTTCCACTACATATATTTCCAGTTAATAATTTTCAGTATAAAATTGTTAAGTGATAATAAATAGGTTTTATTGTTAGCTCATTAGGAAGAAATTTTCAGATCTGAAAATTAGTCACATAGATTTGCATGTGAAAATTCACAGGTGAGGAGTACACAAATTTCCAAGAAGAGATGCATTTAATTCAATAAAGTTAGGAGGCTATGCATCTCACACAACATGATTATGAGTGATATTTAAATGCTGAACCTCATAGTGCACATCATAGTGAAACTTATGGAGGATTATCACTCTCACAATATAGACTGTTTTCTAATGCACTGCAAGCTGAGTTACACAAGAAATATGAACTTAGTCCTAGGCCTATAGGGTTAAAAAATAATGACCATCCTCCACCTAGGAAATTTCCAGCAATTCATTCTAAAGAAACATAAAAATAGATCATGATCATTGCACAAAAGGTAGACCCCGTTGGACACAGTGGTACGATATTGTCATTGATGTCAACATGGTGCGGAAGAATCTAGTATAAACCCAAATCTTAGAAGGAAGAATCTTTTTCGTCGATATAGTTCTCGAGAAAATATTGGATCGTTAGATCACATAGAATCCTACACAAAAGAATCCCTTGTGAAGGATTGTGGAGATCTAATCGTCCATTCAAATTTTTGGAGTAACCACAACCATCAGATTAGTTAGAACCATTAATTAAAGCCAAGTGGAAGGATAGCGTAAGTTTCGGGACATTGGAACTTCGCCACTTCGACGAACATTGGAGATAATGTAGAGGCACGAACTCACGAAGTCATGAAATCATGCCAAGTGTTAGATCAAGGAGGGACTTTGGATGAATTCTCGACCATCTAATCGAGTTTAGTGGAAGGACAGTGTAAGACACAATATCCTGAAGTCTCGGATTAAAAAAACTCATGCATATCATTGATCTAAGATCTCCTCAGAAGAAATACGAGTCGTTGGATCACGTGGTCAACTCCAACACTGACAACTCCGACGAAAAGGAACCTAGAACATGTAAGTTCAATCGAAGGCCAAAGCCAAAAAGTTCCGAAGTGAATGAGGGCCATCAGATATAGGAAATACATCGTGACCGTTGGATGAGGATAGGTGGGTCTAATGGTGGTCAACTTCAACACTGACCACTCTGGCAAAAAGGAGCCTAAAACAAGTAAATTTACCCGAAGACCAGAGCCCTAAAGTCCCGAAGTGAATGAGGGTCATTGGATCAAGAATCCAGGTGAAAACTAGACTGTCCGATATAGAGTAATGATCCAAAGGAGAAATACATATGACAATTCAGTGGATCCACATCAACAAGGACATGTGGGCCAATAAGATGATGACAAGTGTCAAAATACATATGGCACATAAAGTCTGTGAAATTCACAAATCAAGGTGACATATGGCAGACTCACTACAGGTCCATGTCATCATAGGTGATGAAATCACGCCATGTCAGTTTGGGATTACAACCTCCTGGGATGTTCAACTTCTCCTACTAGAAAAATGCTTGCATCCTCGAAGGGAGAAGTCGTGAACTAGTGTTGGTCATTGATCTAAAATCCTCCAGATTCTCTTGTGACCGTTAGGTCAATCGTAGTGGAAGGATAAAGTAAGCATGAGATATTAACCAACAAAAAGAAATCATCATCGTGTCATGAATTATTCGTTAGGTAAACCTTTAGAGAGATTGAACTACCTTAGAGTTCGAATACCCCAGAGTCTCAAACCTCTAAAGTTATGGAGTAAATGACAAATGTCCATCTCAACGTGGAAATTAAAATGTGACCGTTGATCTTGATAAGTGATTAAGCACATGTTTGGCTTAACGCCTAGCCACCACCTATGGTCGTATGGAATAGAGGTGTCGAAGTTTTTTTGTGCAAAATTTAACACATTGAGTAGTAATTTTATCTAAGTCAAGAAGGAACGTTGAACCAGATAGGATCTGGACTTTGTCTTGGTTTATCTTAAGTAATACAATACTTGCAATGCATTAAAAAGCTAATAAAAAATATTAGCTCTGATCAATTTAAGTTGAGAATAAAATAAAGAGGCATGAGATTGAGTTAAAATAAATCAATCCATATCTATGATCGATTTATGAAAATCCCTCTCACTAAATTGAAAATCTTTCATGGTAATGTATAATAATAATGGAGGAAAAATAAAATGTATTATTGTTAATTTAAATGAAGAGGTGCAATGGTCCAAACAAAGGGACAAAATGCTTCAATGCTCACACCAATTGGAAGACTATATAGGAAAGAAAAAATGGTGAAGAAGAGGTGTCTCTATAGTCCAGATCAAAGACTGAAAGCAGAAGTAGAGTCCAAATAAGTAGAACTGATGATACTTATGTAGTGAGGGTGGAAGGGAGGAGCAATGAAGGATTCACATCCTTTACTAAGTAAAGTGTGAATAAAAGGGAGTTGGTGCTTCCTAGTGTTGGTGTCGTAAAGACAAGGGATTCAATGCTTCCTAGGGTTGATGCCTTAAAGACAAGGGAGTTGGTGCTTCCTAGGGTTGGTTCCCTGAAGAAGGGGATTCATGTCTCCTAGAGTTGGTGCTCTAAAAAGGATTGGTGTACTTCACTATCTCAGAATATTCTCTATAAAAAATTATGAATTCTTGTTAATTATTTTTATATAATTGATTTTATGTTCAATTCCAGTGTTGATCTTTGTGGAGATTAATAAAATAACAAAGTAATTACTAATTGGTTAAAAAGAGGTAATATTGATTCACAACCCCCTCTCAGTATTTCCAACTATTGGTATCAGAGCCAGTGCCTTCAACATAGTCTAATAACTGGAAGGTAGATCCTGAAATGGATCAGTAAGAAGAAATGTCATCCAACAAAGAACCATTGTTTAATGGAGGTGGTTATGCTCTCTGGAAAATAAGGATGAAAAGTTACATCTTGGCTCTTGGTTTTGATGTCTAACAACATGTTGTAGATGGTTACACTACACCAACTACTCCATGTTGGAGTTACTTCACACACACCTAGGAATTCTTTTTCCTAAGGTTTTTTCTATGTTTATTAGTAATTATTCAGTCTCCTATATTTTAGGAAGAATTCCTCTAGGGAGAATATTATCTTCATTTTTCACTTCAGTTTGATCAGTTGTGTGGAGTCTATATGCTACATTGGTTTTATTACCATGCAACATTGGGATCATCACCAGCTAATGTGAATTGTCCTTGGGATCATCACTAGAATAGCACATTACCCATGATTCCCTCATCTCCTCCTCACTTCACTATGTTTCAGTTAGTTAACTGAAGACTAATAGACTAGTTAACTTAGTTAGGTGGCAGTTCACTCCCGTAACTGCCCGAGACACTAGAATAGGTGGAAATTTACTCCCGTAACTGCTCGTGTGTGTTCATATCACTCTAGACCACCACTATGGCACATTGGATTCTCCTCCAGTGCAAATTGGTTGATTTATACAGAGTATTTCATGTGTAAATTATCAATTATTCATTTGGTTAATGAGAATTATTCCATTCTTTCGCTCTTGCTTCTTATTTCTCAATTTCTCTATGAAAATGTGTGTGGTATTTTCTATATAGATATTTTCTGTGTAGGTTCAATACATTTACATGGTATCAGAGTCGACGAACTGCTAAGAAAAATACAAACTGAATTATTTTTGCAGGTACCAAAGATTGAAGACAACGAAAAAATGGAATTCCCAAAATAATTCATTCTTACAGCTTACAATTAATTTGCATGGAAGGAGAGGATAATCATGCATCTTCGAAGAAAAGGATTGTACAATTTAACCATGAACATGGAAACAAAACCAACATCATCCATAGAAAACTCCAAGTATTTAAATCGAATGGATGAAGCATTCAAAACAATTTACAGTCTCATTTCTCCCGATCTCCTTTTTCACATATATTCTTGTAAAAATCCAAATAAATCCTAGACCACCATGGAAGGGATATTTGGAAAATAGGATGAGGGGACACATTCTCTAGGTGGATTTTCTCATATTGGATCCAAAAATCTTCGACAATCTCCAAGATTTCTTTACAAAATTTAAGGATTTACTGTCACAACTCAAGGCTTGCGAGGTTGATAAATCTAAGGAGGAGAAACAAATGGTTCTCACCATTCTCTCCAAACTTGGTCCTGGATTCTCAGTGTTCATATCCACATTCCATTAAGTTAGATTCGCCTCTGGAGCCACCTAGAAGATGCCTTCTCTTGAGGAATTTATTGAATCTCTGACACAAGAGCAGACTGAGCTCATCAACATGGGAAAAATCAAAGGCCCAAAGGTGCATGCACTTACTGTGAAAGATGGTAGAAGTCATAAATATCAGAAATATAAAGATAAATAAAAAAGGAAAGAAGATGAAAATTCAAAGAAGGAAGGGTACTCAAAACCCTTCACCAATGCCTTTGGATCCAAAGGTGAAAAGGGGAGAAATGCACATACTTCCATAAAGGATTCCATCCAAAATCCATATGCATGCAGAAACAAATATATCTAATGACTCAAATACTTTAGCAAAATAGCCTTGGAGATCGCATCCCCGAGGGTTCCAAGAAGAAGAAGGCAGAAGATTAGAATCCCAAGAAAGGAAATTCTAGCCATGCCTTGATTTCGATCAAGTCCTCTCCTAATGCTTGGATCATAGATTCAGGAGAATCACATCACATGGCTTCCAAAAAAGTAGTCTATTCTTCATTGGATGCGTGCAATGGTCCTCCTATTCTAATGGGGGACAACTCTCTAGTCAAGGTCATCGACAAAGGAAGGATTGAACTCACCAATGGAATCTTTGAGAATGTGATGCACGTTCCCAAACTTTCTGTCAATATTCTCTTCGTGTATCAGATGAAAAATTTTGGCACCGGAAAGAAATTCATATTCACAACTGATGTAGTAGACATGTATGACATGCAAACCAATTCCATGGTTTCTATCGATGAGCTAAATCATCAATCTAGATTGTATACATTTTTTGAATTTATTGAACCAGATTTTTCTTTACTGCTTACCCATGTTGATGAAAGCAGTAGGATATGGCATGAAAGGTTCAGGAATTTGGATTTCAGATATATGCAACAATTTAGCAAGCAAGGATTATTTGATGGTCTACCATACATTCATTTCTCCAAACGAAACTATGAGGGATGTGTTCTTGGAAAACACCCTTAAGAGAAATTCGACGAAGGGAAGATACAGAGGGCTTCCTCTCCTTTAGATATGATCCACAATGAAATCATGGGGCCTTTTTTGCATCCATCAATAAACAAAGTAAGATATGTTCTCATTTTTGTTGATGATTTCTCATGTTTCACATGGATTGTCTTTCGTAGGAAAAAATCAGAGGTCTTCCAACACCTCAAAGATTTCAAATCCCTGGTTGAGACACAATCAAGAAAGAAAATCAAAATCATCCGAACTGATAACGGGGGAGAGTATGCCAACCATGAGATCCATAATATTTTTCATGAGGCTTGCAGTACACAGTTCCCTGTAGTTTGCAACAAAACAAAGTTTCTAAAAAAGAGATGGCATCTTGCATGTTACATGCAAGACTTCCATAGAGATTATGGGATGAAGCACTTAATTGTGCAACCTACATCCAAAACATATCTCCCCATAGATCTATCAAGGATAAGACCCCTACGAGGCTTGGACCAACCTCAAAATGGAAGTGAACCACTTTCATATTTTCGGTCCACATGCATGGGCCCAAATTCCCTCTAAAAAGAGGAAGAAACTTGATCCACAGAGCACATAATGTATACTTGTTGGATACCCCGATGGTGTGAAGGGATATAGACTTATTGATCTTTCCTCAGACTGACTCATCATTGAACGAAGTGTCCAATTCGAGGAAAGTGTCTCGCATCTACCTCAATAGCTGCATGCAAACACCTTTGTTCTTCCAACTGTCAGAGATGATGAGCATGCACATGCCGACTCTTCTTCAGATGAGAGTTCTAATTCAGATATTCAGATGATCCATATATAGAGTCAATATAGTTAGATCCAAAGTCAGTGCATGTAGATGCAGATGTAGAGCTAGATTTGAGGCCCAAGTGGGCTCAGACTACTCTTCAGGATGCAGGGGATATTGTTGGGGATCTATCTAATACTAGGAGGACTCGATCTGATTTCGAGGATCCTCCTCTTGCACTTACTGCCAATGAACCATTTCTACCTAGGCATATTTTCTTGGTTCAGTCTTCAGATCCACAGTCTTATGGCAAGGCTGCTAGAAATCCCTTTTGGGAATCTTCCATGTAGGAGGAGTACAACTCACTCCTCAAGAACCAGACTTGGGATCTGGTTCCCCTTCCTTATAGAAGGAAACTTGTCAGGTGTAGATCAGTCTACAGGACCAAGAGCAGAGAGGATGGAAATATTAGTAGATACAAAGCCAGGTTAGTTGCCAAAGTATTTCAGCGGGTGCAATGACTATGATGAGACCTTCGCTCTAGTAGCGAAGATGGATTCCATACGTTTGGAACTTTCCATTGTGGAAACCAAGGGATGGGAAGTCCATCAGATGGACATGAAGAATGCATTTTTTCACGGTGATCTCTCTGAGGAGATCTATATGCAGCAGCCCCAAGGATTTATGAAGGATTCATCTTTGGTCTGTCGACTAAAGAAATATCTTTATGGCCTCAAGCAGGATCGAAGGGCATGGTAGGCCAATATGGACTCCTGCATGTTGTCATCGAACTTTGTACATTGTAAATTAGACACGAACGTTTACATGCTCAGGACGACTGATTCACTTTTACTCTTAGTTCTGTATGTTGATGATTTGTTGATCATTGGTTTCTCGACTTCAACGATTGTTGAAGTCAAGAGGATTATACATGACAGGTTCTTGATGATGGACATGGGTCCTCTACACTTCTTCCTTGGACTCTATATTACATAGGATGCATCGGACATCAAAATATCTCAGGCCAAGTATGCATGAGATCACCTTGAGAGATTTCACATGACAGACTACAAGTTTGCTCCGAATCTTTTCCCATCAGTAGTTAAACTTAAGGATGGAGGGGACATTCCACTGGTTTACAACACCCTGTATAGACAACTAGTGGGGAGCTTGTTGTATCTCACACACTCTAGACCAGGCCTCTCCTATGAAGTTATCGCAGTTTCCAGGCTCATGTAGGAGCCGCATGAGCTACATTGGAAGGATGCAAAGCATATCCTTCGATACGTACAAGGCACCATCACCTTTGGGATTCGTTATGCAATAGACTCTACATTGGATCTCATCGGGTTCACTAATTTTGATTGGGATGGCCATAACAATGATCAAAAATCCACATTTGGTTACTCACTCATTCTTGGTTCTAGGCCTATTTATTGGTCAAGAAAGAAGTAGGATGCTATTTCTCTATCTTCAGCCGAGGTAGAGTACAGAGGGGTAGTTAAAATAAACATTCAGGCTATGTGGCTGTGATATTTTCTCACTAAGTTGGGTATTCAGTTTCATCGGTCGTTCGTCATCTAGTGTGACAACCAGAGAACTCTAAAGTTTTTTAGAGATCCAGTTCAAAGGCAACGGACGAAGCACATCGATATCCACATGCACTACATCTGATAATTATTACACAAGGGGATCATCCACTTGCAGTTATGTCCTTCAGTAGAATAGACTGCAGACATCTTCACCAAGATCTTCACTAAGCAAAAGTTCCATTCTTTGTGCAGTCACATTGGAGTGGAAACATTTTCCTAGCAACTGTCAGTTCTTATTTTTACATACATTGTACCTTGAGGGGGGGTTTTCCCATAAGATTTTGCCTCTTTCTTCACTCTTTTTTAGTGTATCATTTGTATTTGGGTACCTAACATGGCCTCGTTGCTGGGACCCATTCTTTATTTTCACCATAGTGATGTTCATGGGGGGTGTTGAAGTTACTTCATACACACCTAGGAATTTTGTTTCCTAAGGTTTTTCCTATGTTTATTAGTCATTATTCAGTATCCTATATTTTAGGAAGAATATTCCTCTAGGGAGAATATTTTCTTCAGTTTTCACTTCAGTTTGTTCAGTTGAGTGGAGTCTAGATGCTACATTGGTTTTATCACCATGCAACATTGGGATCATCACTAGCTAATGTGCATTGTCCTTGGTATCATAACCAGACTAGTGCATTACCCATGACTCCCGGATATCCTCCTCACTTCATTTTGTTTCATTCAGTTAACTGGAGACTGATAGACTAGTTAACTTAGCTAGGTGGTAGTTCACTCCCGTAACTACCCGAGAGACTAGACTAGGTGGAAGTTTACTCCCATAACTGCTAGTGTGTGTCCAGATCACTCTAGACCACCACTATGGCGCATTGTATTCTCCTCCAGTGTGCATTGGTTGAGTTATACAAAGTATTTCATGTGTAAATTATCAATTATTTATTTGGTTAATGAGAATTATTCCATTCTTTCTCTCTTGCTTCCTCTTTCTCAATTTCTGTTTGCAAATGTGTGTGGTATTTTCTAGCTAGATCTTTTTTGTGTAGGTTCAACACATTTACACTCCACCCATAGATACTGCAGGAAAGAATATTTGCAATGACAACTCAAGAGTTGTTAATTCCATTCTAGAAGGATTGAAAATTTCCATATGTATCAAGGTAATGCATTGTAAGTCAGCTAAGGAAATCTGGGACAAATTGGAGATTTTATATCAAGGAAATAGAAAATTCAAGGAATCCAAACTACAAACCTATAGAGGTCAGTTTGAAATATTGAAAATGAAAGAAGAAGAGAAAATTGTTGAATACTTTCACAGGGTGGATGAGGTAGTTAATTCAATCAGAGTAGCAGGAGAAGAACTTATCGATAAACCTATTGTACAAAATATCTTAAGGTCATTACCTATGAGATATTATGCCAAGATATCAATAATTGAAGATAGTCTAGAACTTGAAAAAATTACAGTAGATCAACTTCATGGAATTTTTACAAAATATGAGATGAGAACAGGGAACAAAAAACCATCAAAAGGAGAAACAACCTTTAAATCATCTAAAACAAAGATGAAGTAGGATAAAAAGGCCAATGACGAGTTATCATATATATCTGATGAAGAAATTGCCAACTTCATGAAAAAACTCAAGAAAGGGATTGAGAAATACAAAGGAAAGTTTCCTCTAATATGTTTCAACTGTGGAAAAATTGGACACTTTGCCAATAAATGTCCCTATCCGTAGAAGGAGGAAAGTGATGATGAAAGAACCTTCAAAAATCATAAGAAAATCAATACCAAAGATAAGATGAAGTTCTACAAGAAGAAAAAAATGTTCTTTACCCAAGAAGAATATAGCTCATCTGAAGAAAGTGAAGAAGAAGATCCAGAGCTTCTATTTATGGTAATAAAAACTCAAGATGATAATCATTGAGAAAATGAAGAAGAGGTGAACCTCGAGGAATAATTCATTCGTGCATTTGAAGAACTAAGAAAATCTAAAAAACAAAACAAGCTACTAAGCGAACAACTTCTAGAAATTGAAGAAACTACTAAATCAAGAGATATGGAAGTTTATAAAACCCTTAATGAGTCATAACAATTGATTATTAAGTTAAAAACTCAACTCCAAGAAACTAAAAGAAAAGAGGAATTATTGAATAAAGAAATCAATGAAAAACAACACATATGTAAGGCACTGGAGGATGAAATAGTTCAACTAAAAGGGAAATTAGAAAAGGAATATATTCAGTCTAAGTTTGAAAACAACTCAAAAATCCGAAATAACATTCTTAACAGTCAGATATCATCAAATGATAAAACAAGACTAGGATATGATCCCTCCACAAAACAAGAAAATCACACTTGGGATCATCACCAGACTAGCACATTACCCATTGTGCGCCCTCTGTGCACCTTCCAAAACTGTAGCCCTCACATAATTCTAGTTTTTTCAAATTGTAAGGGTTTTATGCATGGTTTGAGGGCCCCTAGCCTTCAAATTTTCATTTTCCTGCACTTTATAAGGCAACTACACTCCACTTAGAGTCTTTTCTCATAAGAAAGGTTAGCTAACATAGGCACTTAGGGGTAAAAAGAATCAATATTCTTCTCTTTTCTTTGTTTCCACATGGATTGCTCATTTGGATTGTAAAATTTTAAGTTGAAGTTATTTATTTTCATACACAATCACTTAAATTGGGACTAGAAACCAATTTTGACCCTCAAGTATGCTCTTCCCTCACACCCTAGTGTGATGTTGGGAATAAGAAAGGTGGTTGAAAGGAAATTTCATCTCCCTTAACAAAATATTTAGAAGAGGACAAAGCCCCAGTAGGGTTTCTCTTAGTTTTGGAAATCATCTTAAAGTTTTGTAAGGGCCCATACATGCCCACATTTTGCAATCTTAGGATAGTTTCTAAAAAGATTTCTTAGTTTAGATCACAATTTAGGGAAGTTTAAAGATCAAAGTAATGGGCCCATACGTTCCCACTTGTTTGCAAATCTAGGATAGTTTTCAAAGATCTTTCATAGTGTAAACACCATTCTAGGGGTTTTAAAGGATTTGTAAAGGACCCACATGTCCACATTGCTAGTTCTTTAGGGATTTAAATATTTCTCAAGGTTGTACCAAAGACACATAGTAAGATAGGTAAGAATATTTGTAAGGACCACAAGAAGTCCACATGTTTCAATCTCACACTTAACTTATTAACATATTTTCACACTTTTCACTTTCTTGCACATAAAGCCACTCCTCACACACATAATTTCTATTAGAATAGTGGAGGTCGAAGTAGAATTTCTTCAAAGGAATTATGAAAGATTCGACTACTTCTTTGGAAATTATCCACACCCATTTAATTCAAACGAGATTGGTCCACACCCCCAATATCTCATCCCACCACACCTCAAATTTTCTAAAAACACATTAAATTTTCCTCCATAGGGGGTGCCAAAAGAAATTTTTAGTCTAAGTAGGATCTCGAGGGTAGGCATCCAAATAACCCCCCGCTATCAAGTTCTCACATTTTGAAACAATAGCAATTGAGAATAGGGATCCTTTAAATTCTCCAAGTCAAGTTTTCCTACACCATAAGGTAGGGATATACCCGTGAAGGGTCGAAGGCCGAGGTCCGGTTGTTCTGCGCATCCCTCCTTGAGTCACTCAAATCTTGTAAGGGAATCCATCCCATGACCCATTTATGAGGCCGAAAATATAAATGTCGCACTTTGACTGAGGTATTTAGTGGCCAAACTTAGGGTATCTACACACGTGGCAGTTGTGGGTTGCAATCGCGCCTTGGTCAGATTTTGTGTGGTTATTGGGAAATATTGCCAGCTCTTTTGGGATATGCACCCTCTACCCCTCATTATAATTGACTACTTCAACCTTCACTATTTTCTCTTCCGGTGGCTTCAGACCCCATTGTTGAGTGCTCTTGTAAGGCCCAGTGATGAATCGAGAGGAAGAACTATACATCTTTTAGGACACGAGATTTTATTTGTTGTTTTTCCCCCACGTAGACAAAATCCACCTATCCACATGCTTCTTTATTTTACAATTGATGTATGTATGATGTTCATTTGATTACATGCCATTGTGAGTTATACTATGTTGTGAAGGTCAAAATTATAAAATCGCTTGTTCATTTATTTCTCTTGTCACCATTTTCACACATTCCCTTTGCTAGTAGGAACCATAAGGGACCCATAGAATCCCCATCGTTCTAGACGCTTGCAGAATCTTCATCCTATTCTAGGAGGAGTTCCTAGTCTTTCTAACTCACTGGCTCAACCATATCACACCCCCATGAGTGCTACTATTTTTGGATCAACTTTACTTGGTTCCACTTTGCTTGGGTCAAACACCCAAGGCCATCTGTCTATTGGTTCTCCTTCATAAAGAGGCATGAGTCAAACTTCTTCTCAAGGAAGAAGTACACACCCACTAAATCCCTCTCAAGGGACAGGTATGTTACCTACACACATGATGGTTGGAGATAATCCTCCACCTAATATCCCTATGCCATACTTGGCATCCCTCAACATTCCTAATTTAACCAAACTCACAAATGATCCCATTTTTCATGATGCTACTTGGCCCAATATGCCTACCAAGTTATCTTTAGACATTTTGAAGTTTGAAGGAAAACTGGGGGAAGATTATGCCAACCATGTTATGACCTTCCACTTATGTTTCTCTTAAAACAACATCATGGATGATTCCATCTTCTTAAGGTTATTTCAAAGGACTCTCACTAGTTCATCAACCAAATGGTATGTGGATGAAAAATCAGGGTCCCATGCGACCTTTGAATCATTGGCCAAGGCCTTTTTTTCCTTTTTCCAACTGCCAATTCATCACGATACTGGATTAGAAATTCTCTTCAAGTTTGAGAAAACCACTGCTATCCATATCGCCGACCACATCCATGAATGGCGGCGGCGACGTAGTTTGTGTGAAGCCGAAACCACCAAAGAACAACGTCTTGATTGGTTTCTTAAATTGCTTGCCTCTGTGATTGCCAAAGATGTAACATCCACTTTTCCTCAATTAGAAGAGGAAGCCATCAACAAGGCCCAACAATTTGACCTCATATATTCTCAATCTGGTTACTTGTACACAGTATTTCCTGATGCACCTAGACCCCTATCATTTGGACAAGAAAAATTTGGGGTTTCTCACGCTGCGGATGGGTTGATTGGTTCTATGACACACCACAACCCTTATAGCCACCCATCAGCTCCTTATGGGGAAAACCAATATCTGCAACCATATGGAGGGACATATTATTACCCTCCTCCCCCTCACCAACAGTCATATCATGTTGGTCCATCTCAGACGTTGGGGGAACCCCACCAGTAACCATGATGCATGTTGTCTCTCAACCAAGTACAAGTTCACCCCCAACCCCTGCATATAACCCCAATAGTGGTGAAAGTACCTCAACTTCCTACACACCATATGGATCGTCTCCACAAAAAAATCCATATTTTCCATTTCCTGGTCCCCCCCAGCAAGTTTCTCCTCCACCTAGACAACCGCATGTTAGTGTTAATTTTATTTATCCATCTCCCATTCAACAGGTTCATGCTTTTGAACAGTTGAATATGGAAAATCCATCCCATCAGAGGAATAATTCTAAGAAGAAAGGAAAAAATTCAAGCAATAACAACATGGGACCTAGAGGAAATAACCCTCAACAAAACCCTCATGTTGGGGGAAATTAGAATCAAGGAAACCAAAACCCCCAAGGGGGAAACAATAACAATCAACCACGACAAGGGAAGAAAAATAACCTCAAAACTAACTCCCCTTGCACTCTATGTGGCAAGTATGGACATTATACTCACCACTACCCCCAAATTCTCGATTTCAAAATGATTAAAGCATCCATGAACACTAATTGGCCTCCAATGTCGCCTACCCCCTAGTAGGCCCCACAACATTATTTGCAACCACCACCTCCGATAGTGTTTCAAAACCCTATCACCAAGGTGTGATGAATACCCAACAGGAGGTCAACTCTTCCCCACCACAAATGGGGAAATATCAAAATCTAGGTCTCAATCAACCCAGAAATACAGTTGATTGCAATATCCTCCTTACCAACGAGGAAGAGATTCTTCTGCAAACTCACAGTCATCAATTTGGATCCCCTCCGGACTCTACCCCACCCACCTCGGGAACAACTCTCGATGCAGTCGAACAACCATTGATGATTCCATTCCCTAACAATGAACCCAATCCTTGTATACCCTGTGTACCTTTACGGTCGAATGTACATAACCCTCATGCTAGGGAAACCAATAAATACAGTTTATTTGATGATTTCGGTCAATCCCCTGTGGCCATTTCTATGTTTTAGGTCCTCTAAACCTGTTCCTCACTACGCAAATCCTTACTTTCCGTGTTGGGGGCAGTCGACCCAGCTGATGCTTGACTCATCACATTTTATCTAGATAATGGGGAACCATGCCTCACCGCCCTAGTAGCTTTTCAAATACCAGTTAAGATCTGGAACATCACAGTTCATCGGTGTATTATCAATGAAGGTGCATCCACATGCATCATGTCCAAAGTCGTATGGAAAAAACTTGGCTCACCTGAGCTAGTACCATCTTCCATCACCCTTAGAGATTATGACGGTCGACCATCATTTCCTAAACGTCTCTTCCAAAATGTCCCCATAGAACTTGGGGGAAAAACCATCTTGATCGACATTGAGGTTATCGATGCCCCACTTGATTATAACATCTTGTTTGGGTGTAGCTACATGTATCTTATGAAGGTTTTAGCCTCTTCTGTGTTTTGTACGATGATGTTCCCCCATCAAGGGAAAATCATCACCATCGACCAACTTACACAATATGAGCCTAATCATTCCACCAACATTGATAATATCTTCCCCCTTGTCCAAACTAGCTCAGATGCATTTTCGGTCATCGACATGGGTCCGGGAATATTCAAGGACCCATACTTTTTAGGGACTTACCATGGAGCACCACCTCTCCTACATCCTTCCATATCAACACAAGTGTGTGTAGTTTCCTCTAACAGAATCGATATCAAAGACACTATTCCTATCATGGAGGCACCTCCCCACATTGAAGTTCCACCAGTTGAAGAACTACTACCTCAGGAATTCCTTGAAACCACCACCAAACCACTTGTACCAGATTCCCCCCCCCCCTCCAGGGGAAATTCCTAGTTTGGGAGACAGTCCCCCAAGGCATTACCCAAATCCCGTTCTTCTACCTCCCACGTAGAGTCCAAGAATTCCATGTAGTTTCTACTCTCACACTTCCCAACATGGTGTTTTCCATCCCTGTATGGTATCTTCATCCACCTGCCATGGTTCGTACACCATCTCTCCCTCCTTAGGAAGAGGAATTATCGATGCATATCCTAGTACAGGATCCTTCCACACCACTGACACCCCCACCTGGGGGAAACACCACTACTAGGGGAAGATGAAGGAAGAACGAGCCCATAGCTCCACTACCTCCCCGAGCTCAACCTCCTTGTGCACTATGTGAAAGAGAAGGACACCCCACTAATAGATGTCCTACACATCCTGAGTTGTGTAATATTTTCCAAATCCCTAGAG
>JASDQU011026498.1:28007-55659 GCA_032191745.1 Picea mariana
CGGGGGGGGGGGGGGGGAATCTAGTACAAGTGGTTTGGTGGTGGTTTCAAGGAATTCCTGAGGTAGTAGTTCTTCAACTGGTGGAACTTCAATGTGGGGAGGTGCCTCCATGATAGGAATAGTGTCTTTGATATCGATTATGTTAGAGGAAACTACACACACTTGTGTTGATATGGAAGGATGTAGGAGAGGTGGTGCTCCATGGTAAGTCCCTAAAAAGTATGGGTCCTTGAATATTCACGGACCCATGTCGATGACCGAAAATCCGTCTGAGCTAGTTTGGACAAGGGGGAAGACATTATCAATGTTGGTAGACTGATTAGGCTCATAATGTGTAAGTTGGTCTATGGTGATGATTTTCCCATTATGGGGGAACATCATAGTACAAAACACAGAAGGGCTAAAACCTTCATAAGATACATGTAGCTACACCCAAACAAGATGTTATAATCAAGTGGGGCATTGATATCCTCAATGTCGATCAAGATGGTTTTCCCCCCAAGTTCTATGGGGACATTTTGGAAGAGACCTTTAGGAGATGATGGTCGACTGTCATAATCTCTAAGGGTGATGGAAGATGGTACTAGCTCAGGTGAGCCAAGTTTTTTCCATACGACTTTGGACATGATGCATGTGGATGCACCTTCATTGATAATACACCGATGAACTGTGATGTTCCAGATCTTAACTGGTATCTGAAAAGCTACTGGGGTAGGGAGGCATGGTTCCCCATTATCTAGATCAAATGTGATGAGTCGAGTATCAGCTGGGTTGACTGTCCCCAACACAGAAAGTAAGGATTTTCACAGTGAGGAACAGGTTTAGAGGACCTAAAACATAGAAATGGCCACAGGGGATTGAGCGAAATCATCGACTAAACTGTAGTTATTGGTTTCCCTAGAATGAGGGTTATGTACATTCCACCGTAAAGGTACACAGGGTATACAAGGATTGGGTTCATTGTTAGGGCATGAAATCATCAATGGTTGTCCGAATGCATTGAGAGTTGTTCCCAAGGTGGTTGGGGTAGAGTCCGGAGGGGATCCAAATTGATGACCGCGAGTTTGCAGAAGAATCTCTTCCTCGTTGGTAAGGAGGATATTACAATCAACTGTATTTCTGGGTTGATTTAGACCTAGATTTTGATATTTCCCCATTTGTGGTGGGGAAGAGTTGACCTCCTGTTGGGTATTCATCACACCTTGGTGATAGGGTTTTGAAACACTGCCGGAGGTGGTGGTTGCAAATAATGTTGTGGGGCCTACTGGGGGGTAGGCAACATTGGAGGCCAATTAGTGTCCGTGGATGCTTTCATCCTTTTGAAATCGAGAATTTGGGGGTAGTGGTGAGTATAATGTCCATACTTGCCACATAGAGCGCAAGGGGAGTTAGTTCTGAGGTTATTGTTCTTCCCTTGTCGTGGTTGATTGTTATTGTTTCCCCCTTGGGGGTTTTGGTTTCCTTGATTCTAATTTCCCCTAGCAGGAGGGTTTTGTTGAGGGTTATTTCCTCCAGGTCCCGTGTTGTTATTGCTTCAATTTTTTCCTTTCTTCTTAGAATTATTCGACTGATGGGATGGATTTTCCATATTCAACTGTTCAAAAGAATGAACCTGTTGAATGGGAGATGGCTGAATAAAATTAACACTAACATGTGGTTGTCCAGGTAGAGGAGAAGCCTGCTGGGGGGGACCAGGAAATGGAAAATATGGATTTTTTTGTGGAGACAATCCATATGGTGTGTAGGAAGTTGAGGTACTTCCACCACTATTGGGGTTATATGCAGGGGTTGGGGGTGAACTTGTACTTGGTTGAGAGACAAGATGCATGATGGTTACTGGTGGGGGTGCCCCCAATGTCTGATATGGAACAACATGATATGACCATTGGTGAGGGGGAGGAGGGTAATAATATGTCCCTCCATATGGTTGCAGATATTGGTTTTCCCCATAAGGAGCTGATGGGTGGCTATAAGGGTTGTGGTGTGTCATATGACCAATCAACCCATCCACAGCGTGAGAAACCCCAAATTTTTCTTGGCCAAATGATAGGGGTCTAGGTGCATCAGGAAATACTGTGTACAAGTAACCAGATTGAGAATATATGAGGTCAAATTGTTGGGCCTTGTTGATGGCTTCCTCTTCTAATTGAGGAAAAGTGGATGTTACATCTTTGGAAATCACAGAGATGAGCGATTTAAGAAACCAATCAAGACGTTGTTCTTTGGTGGTTTCGACTTCACACAAACTACGTCGTCGCTGCCATTCATGGATGTGGTCGATGATATGGATAGCAGTGGTTTTCTCGAACTTGAAGAGAATTTCTAATCCAGTATCATGATGAATTGGCAGTTGGGAAAAGGAAAAAAAGGCCTTGGCCAATGATTCAAAGGTCGCATGGGACCCTGATTTTTCGTCCACATACCATTTGGTTGATGAACCGGTGAGACTCCTTTGAAATAACCTTAAGAAGATGGAATCATCCATGATGTTGTTTTAATAGCACCATAAGTGGAAGGTCATAACATGTTTGGCATGATCTTCCCCCGTTTTTCCTTCAAACTTCGAAATGTCGAAAGATAACTTGGTATGCATATTGGGCCAAGTAGCATCATGAAAAATGGGATCATTTGTGAGTTTGGTTAAATCAGGAATGTTGAGGGATGCCAAGTATGGCATAGAGATATTAGGTGGAGGATTACCTCCAACCATCATGTGTGTAGGTAACAGACATGTCCCTTGAGAGGGATTTAGTGGGTGTGTACTTCTTCCTTGAGAAGAAGTTTGACTCATGCCTCCTTATGAAGGAGAAAACAATAGACAGATGGCCTTGGGTGTTTGACCCAAGCAAAGTGGAACCAAGTAAAGTTGATCCAAAAATAGTAGCACTCATGGGGGTGTGATATGGTTGAGCCAGTGAGTTAGAAAGACTAGGAACTCCTCCTAGAATGGGATGAAGATTCTGCAAGCKTCTAGAATGATGGGGATTCTGTGGGTCCCTTATGGTTCCTACTAGCAAAGGGAATGTGTGAAAATGGTGACAAGAGAAATAAATGAACAAGCGATTTTATAATTTTGACCTTCACAACATAGTATAACTCACAATGGCATGTAATCAAATGAACATCATACATACATCAATTGTAAAATAAAGAAGCATGTGGATAGGTGGATTTTGTCTACGTGGGGGAAAAACAACAAATAAAATATTGTGTCCTAAAAGATGTATAGTCCTTCCTCTCGATTCATCACTGGGCCTTCCAAGAGCACTCAACAATGGGGTCTGAAGACATCGGAAGAGGAAATAGTGAAGGTTGAAGTAGTCAATTATAATGAGGGGTAGAGGGTGCATATCCCAAAAGAGCTGGCAATATTTCCCAATAACCACACAAAATCTGACCAAGGTGCAATTGAAACCCACAACCGCCACATGTGTAGATACCCTAAGTTTGGCCACTAAATACCTCAATCAGAGTGCGACATTTATATTTTTGGCCTCATAAATGGGTCATGGGTTGGATTCCCCTACAAGAGTTGAGTGACTCAAGGAGGGATGCACAGAACAACCGAACCTCGGCCTTCGACTCTTCACGGGTATCTCCCTGCCTTATGGTGTAGGAAAACTTGACTTGGAGAATTTAAAGGATCCCTATTCTCAATTTATATTGTTTCAAAATACGAGAACTTGATAGCGGGGGGTTATTTGGATGCCTACCCTCGAGATCCTACTTAGACTAAAAATTTCTTTTGGCACCCCCTGTGGAGGAAAATTTAATGCGTTTTTAGAAAATCTTAGGTGTGGTGGGATGTGATATTGGGGGTGTGGACCAATCTCAATTGAATTAAATGGGTGTGGATAATTTCCAAATAAGTAGTCGAATATTTCATAATTCCTTTGAAGAAATTGTACTTCGACCTCCACTATTCTAATAGAAATTATGTGTGTGAGGAGTGGCTTTGTGTGCAAGAAAGTGAAAAGTGTGCAAATATTTTAATAAGTTAAGTGTGAGATTGCAACATGTGGACTTCTTGTGGTCCTTACAAATATTCTTACCTAGCTTACTATGTGTCTTTGGTACAACCTTGAGAAATATTTAAATCCCTAAAGAACTAGCAATGTGGACATGTGGGTCCTTTACAAATCCTTTAAACTCCCTAGAATGGTGTTTACACTAAGAAAGATCTTTGAAAACTATCCTAGATTTGCAAGCAAGTGGGAACGTATGGGCCCATTACTTTGATCTTTAAACTTCCCTAAATTGTGATCTAAACTAAGAAATCTTTTTAGAAACTATCCTAAGATTACAAGATGTGGGCATGTATGGGCCCTTACAAAACTTTAAGATGATTTCCAAAACTAAGAGAAACCCTACTGGGGCTTTGTCCTCTCCTAAATATTTTGTTAAGGGAGATGAAAGTTCCTTTCAACCACCTTTCTTATTCCCAAGATCACACTAGGGTGTGAGGGAAGAGCATACTTGAGGGTCAAAATTGGTTTCTAGTCCCAATTTAAGTGATTGTGTATGAAAATAAATCACTTCAACTTAAAATTTTACAAGCCAAATGAGCAATCCATGTGGAAACAAAAAAAAGATAAGAATATTGATTCTTTTTACCCCTAAGTGCCTATGTTAGCTAACCTTTCTTATGAGAAAAGACTCTAAGTGGAGTGTAGTTGCCTTACAAAGTGTAGGAAAATGAAAATATGAAGGCTAGGGACCCTCAAACCATGCATAAAAACCCTTACAATTTGAAAAAACTAGAATTATGTGAGGGCTACAGTTTTGGAAGGTGCACAGAGGGCGCACAATGGGTAATGTGCTAGTCTGGTGATGATCCCAAGTGTGATTTTCTTGTTTTGTAGAGGGATCATATCCTAGTCCTGTTTTATCATTTGATGATATTTGACTGTTAAGAATGTTATTTCGGATTTTTGAGTTGTTTTCAAACTTAGACTGAATATATTCCTTTTCTAATTTCCCTTTTAGTTGAGCTATTTCATCCTCCAATGCCTTACATATGTGTTGTTTTTCATTGGGTTCTTTATTCAATATTTCCTCTTTTCTTTTAGTTTCTTGGAGTTGAGTTTTTAACTTAATAATCAATTGTTATGACTCATTAAGGGTTTTATAAACTTCCATATCTCTTGATTTAGTAGTTTCTTCAATTTCTAGAAGTTGTTCGCTTAGTAGCTTGTTTTGTTTTTTAGATTTTCTTAGTTCTTCAAATGCATGAATGAATTATTCCTCGAGGTTCACCTCTTCTTCATTTTCTCAATGATTATAATCTTGAGTTTTTATTCCCATAAATAGAAGCTCTGGATCTTCTTCTTCACTTTCTTCAGATGAGCTATATTCTTCTTGGGTAAAGAACATTTTTTTCTTCTTGTAGAACTTCATCTTATCTTTGGTATTTCTTTTCTTATGATTTTTGAAGGTTCTTTCATCATCACTTTCCTCCTTCTTAGGATAGGGACATTTATTGGCAAAGTGTCCAATTTTTCCACAGTTGAAACATATTAGAGGAAACTTTCCTTTGTATTTCTCAATCCCTTTATTGAGTTTTTTCATGAAGTTGGCAATTTCTTCATCATATATATCTGATAACTCGTCATTGGCCTTTTTCTCCTACTTCATCTTTGTTTTAGATGCTTTAAAGTTTGTTTCTCCTTTTGATGGTTTTTTGTTCCCTATTCTCATCTCATATGTTGTAAGAATTCCATGAAGTTGATCTACTGTGATTTTTTCAAGTTCTAGACTATCTTCAATTATTGATATCTTGGCATAATATCTCATAGGTAATGACCTTAAGATATTTTGTACAATAGGTTTATCGCTAAGTTCTTCTCCTGCTGCTCTGATTGAATTAACTACCTCATCCACCCTGTGAAAGTATTCAACAATGTTCTCTTCTTCTTTCATTTTCAAAATTTCAAACTGACCTCTATAGGTTTGTAGTTTGGCTTCCTTAAATTTTCTATTTCCTTGATATAAAATATCCAATTTGTCCCAGATTTCCTTAGCTGACTTACAATGCATTACCTTGATACATATGGAAATTTTCAATCCTCCTAGAATGGAATTAACAACTCTTGAGTTGTCATTGCAAATCTTCTTTCCTGCAGTATCTATGGGTGGAGTGTAAATGTGTTGAACCTGCACAAAAAATATCTAGCTAGAAAATACCACACACATTTGCAAACAGAAATTGAGAAAGAAGAAGCAAGAGAGAAAGAATGGAATAATTCTCATTAACCAAATAAATAATTGATAATTTACACATGAAATACTCTGTATAACTCAACCAATGCGCACTGGAGGAGAATACAATGTGCCATAGTGGTGGTCTAGAGTGATCTGGACACACACTATCAATTATGGGAGTAAACTTCCACCTAGTCTAGTCTCTCGGGCAGTTACAGGAGTGAACTACCACCTAGCTGAGTTAACTAGTCTATCAGTCTCCAGTTAACTGAATGAAACAAAATGAAGTGAGGAGGATATAAGGGAATCATGGGTAATGCACTAGTCTGGTTATGATCCCAAGGACAATGCACATTAGCTAGTGATGATCCCAATGTTGCATGGTGATAAAACCAATGTAGCATCTAGACTCCACTCAACTGAACAAACTGAAGTGAAAACTGAAGAAAATATGCTCCCTAGAGGAATATGCTTCCTAAAATATAGGATACTGAATAATGACTAATAAACATAGGAAAAACCTTAGGAAACGAAATTCCTAGGTGTGTATGAAGTAACTTCAACACTCCCCATGAACATCACTATGGTGAAAATAAAGAATGGGTCCCAGCAACAAGGCCATGTTAGGTACCCAAATACAAATGATGCACTGAAACAAAGTGAAGAAAGAGGCAAAACCTTATGGGAAACCCCCCCCTCAAGGTACAATGTATGTAAAAATAAGAACTGACAGTTGCTAGGAAAATGTTTCCACTTCAATGCGACTGCACAGAGAATGGAACTTTTGCTCAGTGAATGTCTTGGTGAAGATGTTTGCAGTCTATTCTACTGAAGGACATAACTGTAGGTGGATGATCCCCTTGTGTAATAATTATCAGATGTAGTGCATGTGGATATCGATGTGCTTCGTCCGTTGCCTTTGAATTGGATCTCTACAAAACTTTAGAGTGCTCTGGTTGTCACACTAGATGACGAACGGTCGATGAAACTGAATACCCTACTTAGTGAGAAAATATCACAGCCACATAGCCTGAATGGTTATTTTAACTACCCCTCTGTACTCTACCTCGACTGAAGATAGAGAAATAGAATCCTACTTCTTTCTTGACCAATAAATAGGCCTAGAACCAAGAATGAGTGAGTAACCAAATGTGGATTTGTGATCATTGTTATGGCCATCCCAATCAAAATCAGTGAACCCGATGAGATCCAATGTAGAGTCTATTGCATAATGAATCCCAAAGGTGATGGTGCCTTGTACGTAGCGAAGGATATGCTTTGCATCCTTCCAATGTAGCTCATGCGGCTCCCACATGAACCTGGAAACTGCGATAACTTCATAGGAGAGGCCTGGTCTAGAGTGTGTGAGATACAAAAAGCTCCCCACTAGTTGTCTATATAGGGTGTTGTAAACTAGTGGAGTGTCCCCTCCATCCTTAAGTTTGACTCCTGATAGGAAAGGATTCAGAGCAGACTTGTAGTCTATCATGAGAAATCTCTCAAGGAGATCTCATGCATACTTGGCCTGAGATATTTTGATGTCCGATGCATCCTAGCTAATATAGAGTCCAAGGAAGAAGTGTAGAGGACCCATGTCCATCATCAAGAACATGTCATGTATAATCCTCTTGACTTCAATAATCATTGAAGTCAAGAAACCAGCGATCAACAAATCATCAACATACAGAACTAAGAGTAAAAGTGAATTAGTCGTCCTGAGCATGTAAACATTCGTGTCTAATTTACAATGTACAAATTTCAATGACAACATGCAGGAGTCCATATTGGCATACCATGCCCTTCGATCTTTCTTGAGGCCATAAAGATATTTCTTTAGTCGACAGACCAAAGATGAATCCTGCATAAATCCTTGGGGCTGCTCCATATAGATCTCCTCAGAGAGATCACTGTGAAAAAATGCATTCTTCATGTCCATCTAATGGACTTCCCATCCCTTGGTTTCCGCAATGGAAATTTCCAAACGTATGGAATCCATCTTCGCTACTAGAACGAAGGTCTCATCATAGTCATTGCACCCGCTGAAATACTTTGGCAACTAGACTGGCTTTGTATCTGCTAATATTTTCATCCGCTCTGCTCTTGGTCCTATAGACCAATCTACACCTGACAAGTTTCCTTCTATAAGGAAGGGGAACCAGATCCCAAGTATGGTTCTTGAGGAGCAAGTTGTACTCCTCCTACATGGCAGATTCCCAAAAGGGATTTCTAGTAGCCTTGCCATAAGACTGTGGATCTGAAGACTGAACCAAGAAAATATGCCAAGGTGGAAATGGTTCATTGGCAGTAAGTGCAAGAGGAGGATCCTCAAAATCAGATCAAGTCCTCCTAGTATCATCTAGATCCCCAACAAGATCCCCTGCATCCTGAAGAGTAGTATGAGCCCACTTGGGCCTCAGCTCTAGCTCTACATCTGCATCTACATGCACTGACTCTGGATCTAACTGTATTGAATCTATATATGGATCATCTAAATATTTGAATCAGAACTCTCATCTGAAGAAGAGTCGGCATGTGCATGCTCATCATCTCTGACAGTTGGAAGAACAAAGGTGTTTGCATGCAACTATTGAGGTAGATGCGAGACACTTTCCTCGAATTGGACACTTCGTTCAATGATGAGTCGGCCCAAGGAAAGATCAATAAGTCTATATCCCTTCACACCATTGGGGTATCCAACAAGTATACACTATGTGCTCTGTGGATCAAGTGTCTTCCTCTTTTTAGAGGGAATTCGGGCCCATGCATGTGGACCGAAAATATGAAAGTGGTTCACTTCCATTTTGAGGCTGGTCCAAGCCTCGTAGGGGTCTTACCCTTGACAGATCTATGGGGAGATATGTTTTGGATGTAGGTTGCACAATTAAGTGCTTCGTCCCATAATCTCCATGGAAGTCTTGCATGTAACATGCAAACTATAGGGAACTGTGTACTGCAACTAAATCCATGCCTCATGACAAATATTATGGATCTCATGGTTGGCATACTCTCCCCCGTTATCATTTTGTATGATTTTGATTTTCTTTCCTGACTGTGTCTCAACCAGGGCTTTGAAATCTTTGAGGTGTTGGAAGACCTCTGATTTTTTCCTATGAAAGAAAATCCATGTGAAATGTGAGAAATCATCAACAAAAATGAGAACATATCTTACTTTGTTTATTGATGGATGCAGAAAAGGCCCCATGATTTCATTATGGATCAGATCTAAAGGAGAGGAAGCCCTCTGTATCTTCCCTTCATCGAATTTCTCTTAAGGGTGTTTTCCAAGAACACATCCCTCGTAGTTTCATTTGGAGAAATGAATGTATGGTAGACCATCAAATAATCCTTTCTTTCTAAATTGTTGCATATATCTGAAATCCAAACCTTTCATGCCATATCCTACTACTTTCATCAGCATGGGTAAGCAGTAAAGAAAAATCTGGTTCAATAAATTCAGAAAATGTATACAATCTAGATTGATGATTTAGCTCATCGGTAGAAACCCTGGAATTGGTTTGCATGTCATACATGTCTACTACATCATGTGTGAATATGAATTTATTTCCGGTGCCAAAATTTTTCATCTAATACACGAAGAGAATATTGACATAAAGTTTGGGAACCTGCATCACATTCTCGAAGCTTCCATTGGCGAGTTCAATCCTTCCTTTGTCGATGACCTTGACTAGAGAGATGTCCCCCATCAGAATAGGAGGACCATTGCATGCATCCAATGAAGAATAGACTACTTTTGTGGAAGCCATGTGATGTGATGCTCCTAAATCTATGATCCAAGCATTAGGAGAGGACTTGATGGAAATCAAGGCATGGCTAGAATTTCCTTACTCGGGATTCTAATCTTCTTCCTTCTTCTTCTTGGAACCCTCGGGGATACGATCTCCAAGGATATTTTGCTAAAGTATTTGAGTCATTAGATCTATTTGTTTCTGCATGCATATGGATTCTGGATGGAATCCTTTATGGAATTATGTGCATTTCTCCCCTTTTCACCTTTGGATCCAAAGGCATTGGTGAAGGGTTTTGAGTACCCTTCCTTCTTTGAATTTTCATCTTCTTTCCTTTTTTATTTATCTTTATATTTATGATATTTATGACTTCTACCATCTTTCGCAGTAAGTGCATGCACCTTTGGGCCTTTGATTTTTCCCATGTTGATGAGCTCAGTCTGCTCTTGTGTTAGAGATTCAATAAATTCCTCAAGAGAAGGCATCTTCCAGGTGGCTCTAGAGGCGAATCTAACTTAATGGAATGTGGATATGAACATTGAGAATCCAGGACCAAGTTTGGAGAGAATGGTGAGAACCATTTTTTTCTCCTCCTTAGATTTATCAACCTCGCAAGCCTTGAGTTGTGACAGTAAATCCTTAAATTTTGTAAAGAAATCTTGGAGATTGTCGAAGATTTTTGGATCCAATATGAGAAAATCCACCTAGAGGATGTGTCCCCTCATCTCATCCTATTTTTCAAATATCCCTTCCATGGTGTTCCAGGATTTATTTGGATTTTTACAAGAAGATATGTGAAAAAGGAGATCGGGAGAAATGAGACTGTAAATTGTTCTGAATGCTTCATCCATTCGATTTAAATACTTGGATTTTTCTATGGATGATGTTGGTTCTGTTTCCATGTTCATGGTTAAATTGTACAATCCTTTGCTTCGAAGATGCATGATTATCCTCTCCTTCCATGCAAATTAATTGTAAGCTGTAAGAATGAATTCTTTTGGGAATTCCATTTTTACGTTGTCTTCAATCATTGGTACTTGCAAAAATAATTCAGTTTGTATTTTTCTTAGCAGTTCGTCCACCCTGATACCATGTAAATGTATTGAATCTACACAGAAAATATCTATATATAAAATACCACACACATTTGCATACAGAAATTGAGAAATAAGAAGCAAGAGAGAAAGAATGGAATAATTTTCATTAACCAAATGAATAATTGATAATTTACACATGAAATACTCTGTATAAATCAACCAATTTTCACTGGAGGAGAATCCAATGTGCCATAGTGGTGGTCTAGAGTGATATGAACACACACGCGCAGTTACGGGAGTAAATTTCCACCTATTCTAGTGTCTCGGGCAGTTACGGGAGTGAACTGCCACCTAACTAAGTTAACTAGTCTATTAGTCTTCAGTTAACTAACTAAAACATAGTGAAGTGAGGAGGAGATGAGGGAATAATGGGTAATGTTCTATTCTAGTGATGATCCCAAGGACAATTCACATTAGCTAGTGATGATCCCAATGTTGCATGGTTATAAAACCAATGTAGCATATAGACTCCACTCAACTGATCAAACTGAAGTGAAAAATGAAGAGAATATTCTCCCTTGAGGAATATTCTTCCTAAAATATAGGAGACTAAATAATTACTAATAAACATAGAAAAAACCTTAGGAAAAAGAATTCCTAGGTGTGTGTGAAGTAACTCCAACATGGAGTAGTTGGTGGAGTGTAACCATCTACAACAGGTTGTCAGACATCAAAACCAAGAGCCAAGATGTAACTTTTCATCCTTATTTTCTAGAGAGCATAACCACCTCCATTAAACAATGGTTCTTTGTTGGATGACATTTCTTCTTACTGATCCATTTCAGGATCTACCTTCCAGTTATTAGACTGTGTTGAAGGCACTGGCTCTGATACTAATAGTTGGAAATACTGAGAGGGGGTTGTGAATCAATATTACCTCTTTTTAACCAATTAGTAATTACTTTGTTATTTTACTAATCTCCATAAAGATCAACACTAGAATTGAACATAAAATCAATTATATAAAAATAATTAACAAGAATTCATAATTTTTTATAGAGAATATTCTGAGATAGTGAAGTACACCAATCCTTTTTAGACCACCAACTCTAGGAGACATGAATCCCCTTCTTCAGGGCACCAACCCTAGGAAGCACCAACTCCCCTGTCTTTAAGGCACCAACCCTGGGAAGCACTGAATCCCTTGTCTTTACGACACCAACACTAGGAAGAACCAACTCCCTTTTATTCACATTTTACTTAGTAAAGGATGTGAATCCTTCATTGCTCCTCCCTTCCACCCTCACTACATAAGTATCATCAGTTCTACTTATTTGGACTCTACTTTTGCTTTCAGTCTTTGATCTGGAATACAGAGACACCTCTTCTTCACCGTTATTTCTTTCCTATATAGTCTTCCAACTGGTGTGAGCATTGAAGCATTTTGTCCCTTTGTTTGGACCATTGCACCTCTTCATTTAAATTAGCAATAATACAATTTATTTTTCCTCCATTATTATTCATACATTACCATGAAAGATTTTCAATTTAGTGAGAGGGATTTTCATAAATCGATCACAGATATGGATCGATTTATTTTAACTCGATCCCATGCCTCTTTATTTTATTCTCAACTTAAATTGATTAGAGATAATATTTTTTATTATCTTTTTAATGCATTGCAAGTATTGGATTACTTATGATAAACTAGGACAAAGTCTAGATCCTATCTGGTTCAACGTTCCTTCTTGACTGAGATAAAATTATTACTCAATGTGTTGAATTTTGCACAGAAAAACTTCGGGACCTCTATTCCATATGACCATAGGTGGTGGCTAGGCGTTAAGCCAAACATGTGCTTAATCACTTATCAAGATCAACAGTCACATTTTAATTTCCACGTTGAGATGGACATTTGTCATTTACTCCATAACTTTAGAGGTTTGAGACTCCGGGGTATTCGAACTCTAAGGTAGTTCAATCTCTCTAAAGGTTTACCTAACGAATAATTCATAACACGATGGTGATTTCTTTTTGTTGGTTAATATCTCATGCTTACTTTATCCTTCCACTACACTTGATGTAACAGTCACAAGAGAATCTGGAGGATTTTAGATCAATGAACAACATTAGTTCATGACTTCTCCCTTCGAGGCTTCAGGCATTTTTCTAGTAGGAGAAGTTGAACATCCCCGGAGGTTGTAATCCCAAACTGACATGGTGTGATTTCGTCACCTATGATGACGTGGACATGTAGTGAGTGTGCCACATGTCACCTTGATTTGTGACTTTCATAGACTTTATGTGCCATATGTATTTTGACACTTGTCACCATCTTATTGGCCCACATGTCCTTGTTGATGTGGATCTATTGAATTGTCATATGTCTTTCTCCTTTGGATCATTACTCTATATCAGACTGTCTAGTTTTCACCTGGATTCTTGATCCAATGACCCTCATTCACTTCGGGACTTCGGGGCTCTAGTCTTCAGGTAAATTTACCTGTTTTAGACTCCTTTTCGCCATAGTGGTCAGTGTCGAAGTTGACCACCATTGGACCCACCTATCCTCATCCAACAGTCACCATGTATTTCCTATATCTGATGGCCCTCGTTCACTATGGAACTTTTTGGCTTTGGCCTTCGAGTGAACTTACCTGTTCTAGGTTCCTTTTCATCAGAGTTGTCAGCATTGGAGTTGACCACCTAATCCAACGACTCGTGTTTCTTCTGAGGAGATCTTAGATCAACTATATGCATGAGTTTGTTTAATCCGAGACTTTGAGATATTGTGTCTTACACTGTCCTTCCACTAAACTCGATCAGATGGTCGAGAATTCATCCAAAGTCCCTCCTTGATATAATGCTTGGCGTGATTTCATGACTTTGTGAGTTCGTGCCTCTACATTATCTCCAATGTTCGCCAAAGTGGCGAAGTTCCAATGTCCCGAAACTTACGCTATCCTTCCACTTGGCTTTAATCAATGGTTCTCACTAATCTGATGGTTGTGGTTACTCCCAAAATTTGAATGGACAATTAGATCTCCACAATCCTTCACAAGGGATTCTTTTGTGTAGGATTCTATGTGATCTAACGATCCAATATTTTCT
Source organism: Picea mariana (assembly GCA_032191745.1). Classification (NCBI taxonomy): domain Eukaryota; kingdom Viridiplantae; phylum Streptophyta; class Pinopsida; order Pinales; family Pinaceae; genus Picea; species Picea mariana. The sequence continues at coordinate 42,103 of JASDQU011026498.1, forward strand.
CGAGAACTATATCGACGAAAAAGATTCTTCCTTCTAAGATTTGGGTTTATACTAGATTCTTCCGCACCATGTTGACATCAATGACAATATCGTACCATTGTGTCCAATAGGGTCTACCTTTTGTGCAATGATCACGATCTACTTTTATGTTTCTTTAGAATGAATTGCTGGAAATTTCCTAGGTGGAGGATGGTCATTATTTTTTAACCCTATAGGCCTAGGACTATGGTCACATTTCTTGTGTAACTCAGCCTACAGTGCATTAGAAAACAGTCTATATTGTGAGAGTGATAATCCTCCATAARTTTCACTATGATGTACACTATGAGGTTTAACATTTAAATATCACTCATAATCATGTTGTGTGAGATGCATAGCCTCCTAACTTTATTGAATTAAATGCATCTCTTCTTGGAAATTTGTGTACTCCTCACCTGTGAATTTTCACATGCAAATCTATGTGACTAATTTTCAGATCTGAAAATTGCTTCCTAATGAGCTAACAATAAAACCTATTTATTATCACTTAATAATTTTACACTGAAAATTATTAACTGAAAATATAGGTAGTGGAAACAACAAGATCATAGATGAATCATCAATACACATGAAACACAAAATTTTTATTTTGTAACTTTGCTAATTTCATAAATTTAAGGGAAAAACTAGCCCTCCCAACCAACACAAATCCACCAAAATATAAGGAAATCTATGTCCTCCAATAACCAGAAAAAATAAAAAAACCAAACCTCAGGAAATCCCTGGAACTTTCCTTTTCCCATAAATATGTTGCAAACCACCTGTATGTTCTACTAACATCACCTGCATTATTTCTAACATCATCCTATACGGACCTGCTCCTGCCCAAAAAAAATTGTACTAATTTATGTGGTTCACCTTAATACAACCTACGTACATACGTGATTGTGGCCACTGCAACCTTCGTACATGCGGGATTCACCTTCTTGCAACCTATGTACGTACGTGACTGTGTCCACTACAATGCATGTGTGTCACACCTCTCACCTTAGGATTTGCTAAATTAACAATGCCAGATGAATGGTCAACAGACTATCAGCCTGTGCAATCTAAAATAGCACCAGCTAAAGCACAACAGTTGATAATGGATAGGAATGAATCAGGAGAAAAGGTTTTGAGAATAGGAAGATCCAAAAGTCTAAGATTTCTTGATCTTGAAAGATAGATGTCTTCCTTAAATACAAGTACTTCAGATTTATATCCTAGAAAAAGCACATCATCTTCTTCATCCACTTCTTACAGAACCCTTGTATATAAACCAGTCTCCAGTACATCCAAATTAGATGATCATTTGTTGTTTCACCAAAAGGGTTCAGAGAAGTGTTATTTCTTCCAAAAGGGCATCCCTTATCAAGATGAGTCTTCAGGTAAACCTCTAGTGAAACATATTCCGTTTTCTTATAAAAACTTCAGAACCTACCAGTCCAAAGTTGAATACAATGGAGAACATTCTGATTGTTCTGAATGTCAAGAAGTCGTAGTCCCTCTTATCAAGATGATAGACTATACTTTTCCTAGAGGAGACAAAGACAAGTCTACCACATTACCTCAAAGAAGTCTTGGACCAGGGAATCATACTCCCTCTTTCAAAAATAACTTAGTAGCAGACCTAGACTTTATTCAATATAGAAAAGAAGATGCTGAGAAATCTCAAGATGTTGTGAGGTTACAGAATTATGCAAACTATCAATCTGTCTGTCTTGCTCAAAATTTGGATGATATGGCACAAGACATCATGCAGACCAAATCACACATGAATGGTCTACATTCTGAGATTGATAATCTTGAACAAAATCAAGAGACTCTCAAATCCCAACTTGTATAGATTTTAGAAAAATTAGATACAATTCCGACTGCAATACATAGTCTGAAAGAATCTTATGATAAGCAGAAAGCCCCTTCATATCTTATCAAATACGATGAGCTAGAAAAGAAAGCTTCTTACAAATGGTTTGGAACAGCTTCTACTTCTACCAAAGATCAAAAATATTTAACTTTGAATCAACTAGCTACAGAAATGGCTAATCCTGTTCTTTTAAGGATAGCTCAAGTTGTCTTGATAGCAAAAGAAAAGCTAGACTTAGTCAAATCACAATTCTCTTCTTTAGAAGAACAAGTTAAATCTGAACATCAAAAGACTATCCCTCAAGTCACTTTTATAAAAGGGATAGATGAAGCTGAAAGCTCAAATACCAATGCACCTAGATCATTTGATGATGATGCAGGAGGAAATCCTTTCCAATTTGCATGGGAGAAATGGTGCAATGCTAAGTATGGTTCCAGTAAAAAGGTCCCATTTGATCCAGCAAATTCTTCTGAACATACTTGTTTTAGCAGAGAAAGCATAGAACCAGCCCTAGTTTCTAATCTGAATTTCAGATCTCGTAATGAGATGATGATCATATTTCAGAAATGGCAGGCTTGGTCAAAAACTCAGAAGATGATATTTAGAAACAGAGTTTCCTGGAATGAGTTAGCCCTCAGACTAACTTGGGGATTCACTGGAAACCTCGGACTCTAGTGGGACAGAGTCAATGAAGCTGATAATCTAAGAATAATGAATCATGATAATCCAATAGAAGAGATTATCAAAGTTGTAGTAGATGAATTCTATGGTAGTACTAAAATAGATTTTGAACATTATGCAGACTTGTTTATGAATCAACTACTATGTCATGTTTCTCAACTACCAGAATTTTTATGTACTATGTAGGATCTTTTATACAAAGCTCCTGATCCAGACAATGTGGCATATCTAAGAAAATATCTTTCTTCCATGCCTGTAAAAATTTCCAATCTTGTTAGAGAAAGACTAGAAACCATGGAAATTGGTCTAGAAGAACTTTCTTTAGCAGGATTACATGAACATGTAGTCACAACCCTACAGAAAGAATGTTTAAGAAGATAGACAAACAAATCTGTTAAAAATCAATTAGGGTTTGACTCAAGTATATGTGATACTTTTGCTGAAACATATCACTTTGGTTGTCAGAAGCAGAATAAAAAGAAAGACTCATGTAGGAAAGACTGTGGCTGTTTTAAATGCTCTCGGAAAAACAAATTCAGTTCTTTTACAAAAAAATTTCCTAGAAGATTTAGTAAAAACACCCAAAGACCTAGAAAAGCCTATTTTAAATGCAGGCCAAGACCAACTCAAGCAAGCAAAACCACTTGCTTTATCTGTAAAAAGCCTGGCCACTGGGCTTCTCAGTGTCCTCTGCGTAAGAAAACCAAATTTCAAGCGAAGATAATGGATCTCTTCCAAACAGGATATGATCCTGCCGAATGGGAAATGGTTTATGAACGTTTAGATGGTGAATTTCTATCATTAACTGAGTCTGACGAATCTGATACTGCCACTTTTGACTACCAATCTGATTCTGATCAATCACAAATCATTGATACTATGAATTTCCTTGACATCAAAATGATGTCAACCTTTTCTGACCTCCCCTCTCTTCTTCATCAGAGGTCTGTCTTAGAACAAAAACTGAAGAGGTTAACACCTGGACAGTTTCAACTTTTAAAAAGATATCGAGCTTAGATTTCTCTTCTCTCTTCTCAAATTGCCCGACACCAACAACCAAGCGTGGTGAATATTTAGGATTATACACCAAAAGATTCTGATTTCACTTCATCTAAACCTAAAGGAAATAAGGTAGAGAAACATATCTTTACCTCTCTCAAAGAAAAAAGAGAAGAAGAATAGGAAGATGGTTCTCTAGATAAAACTATTCAGCATCTAGAAGAATTAATAAAAGAAAAAGAAAAAGTAATGGTTGAGTTATGGAAAAATATCAAAATGGAAAAGGAAGAACTGAAATTTCTCAGGAATAAAAGAGATGAACAATGGGAAAGAGAAATGTTTGGTCATGACACAAAAATTGAAACTAGTGAGTCTAAACAAATTAATGGTTTTGAAGATAGACTAGTAATTTCTGTGGATATAAAAGTTTCAAGATATCTGCAGTATATTTTAGATGCACAACTTGATACAGGCGCAATGAATTCATGTGCAAAATATGGAGCAATACCATCTTATTATTGGCAGCCTATTGACATTGCTTTCAGAGCAGTAAATAAGACTGAGATCAGAATTCAGTCTTTTGCCCCTAACTTTCCAATTATCATACAAGGAGCAAAGGTAGCTATCAATATTTATTGCTTTGACACTGGAGAAGATATCTTGCTTGGACAAGATTTTGTAAATAGATGTTTACCATTTACAATAGGTAGCAATTCTGTACAGATTACAATTTTGGGAAAACCTATAACAGTCCCTAGTAAGTCCTCCTATGAATCAAGGATTGCAGTAAAGAAATATCTCCCATTGATACAAGATATTGCTGAGAAGTTAGTCCGGATCCAAAAGATAATAAATAATGCAGAAAGACATGGATTAGAAGCGATTAAGGATGTTAAAGAAAAGATAGAAAAAGACTGTACATAAGATCATCCTAATGCTTTTTGGACAAGGGAACAATATTTTGTCAGTCTTCCCTATAGAGAAGATTATGTTGCAAAACCACTAAAGGCCTCAACCAACCATATGTCTCCCAGAGAAATTGAATATTGTCAGCAGAAGATAAAAGAACTCCTAGAGAGAAAGCTAATAGAACCAAGCAGAAGCCCTTGGGCTTGCCCAACATTTTATGTGAATAAACATACCGAACAGAAACGAGGAAAGCCTAGAATGGTTATAAATTACAGAACTTTAAATGAAGCTCTACTTCCTATAAGATTTCCTCTTCCTTCTAAAGAATTTTTTTTCTCTAAGATTGGTAAATGCAACATCTTCAGTAAGTTTGATCTAAAGAGTGGATTCTGGCAAATAGGAATAGTTCCTAAAGACATGTACAAAACAACTTTTGTTGTACCTAATGGACAATACCAATGGAGAGTCATGCCTTTTGGACTGAAAAATGCACCCTCAGAATTCCAAAAAAGGATGGACGATATCTTTAAACATTTGAATTTTTTCATTGTATATATAGATGATCTTCTTGTTTGTTCTTATGATACTAAATCTCATGTACAACACTTGAAGACAGTATATAATCTATTGTTCCATCATGGTTTGGTTTTAAGCAAGTCTAAGCTTTGTTGGGCTCAGACAAGAATTGAATATTTAGGACTTATTCTTTCCAAGGGAGCAGTTGAGTTACAGGAACATGTGCTGAAGAAACTCTCTGAATTTCCAGATGAGATTCTGGATAAAAAACAATTGCAAAGATTCCTAGGTTGTCTAAATTATATTAGACAGTTCTATGAAAACCAGGCTAAGGATGTAAGGATACTTCAGAAGCGCCTAAGTAAGGTAATACCTTGGAATAATAATATGACAGCAGTTGTTCAAGTAATAAAACAGAAAATCCTGAATCTTCCAAAGTTATATCTTCCAGATATGTCATTACAACTCATCTTAGAGACAAATGCTTCTAATGATATGTGGGCAGCTGTATTGCTTTAGAAGAATGGACCAAAGCTGGAAGAAGTCTGTATATATGCTTCTAGATGTTTCAGTGAGATAGAATCTAAATATCCTTCATCCCATAAAGAAATATTAGTTGTAAAAAATGGGATTAATAAGTTTAGATTGTTTTTAAAACCTGTTCATTTTATTGTCAAAACTGATTTAAAGCATATGAAAGGCATGTTGACTAATCAAATACTTCTGGAACAGGGCAATAATAGAGTTCTCAGATGGAGCTTATGGCTGGATGGATTTGACTTTGACATCCATTATAAGCCAGGGAAAAATAATTGCATAGCTGATCTGCTCACCAGAGAAGCTAAAGATAAAACCATAAAATGGCTTCATCCTCCTTAAGCATACCAGATGCTCCACTAGGATTCAAATGGATCCTTGTATGTAATAATTGTAAATATTGTTATTGTTTCGAGTGTATGAAATAAAATAGGAAATTTTCACTATGGTAAGTATGAGTAAAAGGCCCTTTGATTGAAAGTTTTTACCCCGCAAAATTAGTTTAGTCTGGATCCTTTCATAAAACCCCTTGATGAGATAGAGTTGTTGGGATTGGTACCTTATTCTTCTGCAAAGTTGAGGTTTTTTTTTGGATGGAAGAATGGCTAGTCGTTTCTTGTCAGCTATAGTCACCTCAGGACATGGTGCAAGATTGATTTGGTCTCTAGGCCATCTGTCTTCTGTTGCAGACGAAGGTTGGCCAGAAAATTCAGTTGTTCCTTAGGATGAATTACATGGTGTCTTGTTGCTACTATGTCTAAACCGAAAAGAACATGAAGCAACCTTCCTCCACTTTGCAAAAACATGTGGAATTTCCGGCACATCTAAATCCAATATGGAACACAAGGTTTACCTAGGGAAGAAACCCCCTTAGGCAGATCATCATCCATGTAGAATTAGCTCATAACAATGCATTTAGTAAGGAGAAAGTGCTTGCAAATGATTGCAACTTCCCCTGTAGCTTACTCTTACATAATTATGAAGCGCATAGAGAAAAGATTTTTGGAACATTGATTTTATCCATATGACAAATGTACCCGAGATTGGATACTGAGACATGTGAGCCATGGCCAATGATCTCAATCTCCCACCCATCGTATATTAAAGTCTAATGATTAGAAATGATCCCTTTGCAAAAGGACAATTTGTCATATCGAGCAATAAACCAACCTGTGTGATGACTTACACGCGTAACAAAATCAGTTAAAATCTATCATTTTCCATATTTGAATGATTTGAGGACACGTGGTACACTCACATTTCTTACCACTTCAAAACCGAAGAAACACGTGAAAAATTGGATGACATCATCAAGGTACGATGGAAACATGGTCGATAATAATTGGTCTAGGTGATTTCTTAGGTGGCACCTCTTTCAAATCTAGATGGAATCTCATTGGACCATGTGTCTCCCAATCAGGAATGATCATCTTTGAGTGCTCACGTGGAACAATGTGACTATCCATTGAATTCTTCTCGCATATACAACCACACACACACACACACACACACACATATGTGTGTGTGTGTGTGTGTGGAAGCAAGAGTGTCCATGTGCAGTCCACGTTGTCATCCAATTAAGTGCAAAGTCAACACATGGTAATGTGGTTTCTGTGATAAGTGGTATCGCATGCCCAGGAGAGAAACTTCCCCATAACCAAGAGAAATGCGAAACAAATGTATGACAACCATGTATCACATCTCCAAACCACTCTTACATGCCCACATCTCATTAAATGATAGGTTTGTTATGGTTGCGATATGAAATGTCCACCGTAGATCTTAGGAGAAGTTATGTGCTCTGATTTGGATCATTGATTTTGTTCCTTTTGGTGGCACGTGTTGTAATATGGAATTTTAGCCTTCGTTCATAGCCCTTGATCGTGGGTATAAGCTCCTTTATGTATGCGCGACTCCATTTTCAATGCATTTTAATCCCCTAGTAACTTATGGTAAGCACTTTTTTTCTTAATTAAGCCTTTTTTCTTCGTTTAATGTCCTTTTTCCTTAAATTAATCACTTCTAGGGTGATTTTTTCTCATTTAGCAAGTCTCTAGTAGCCTCTTGTCACAATAGAGACATAGATCTAGGCTATGACTATCCCTAATTACACAATTCCCATAAAATTTTTGACTCTGTACTAACACATATACAAGATGAACACTAAAGAAGAATGAAGATTAAGAATGAATAAGACCAAAGATGAATATTGTAGAAGTGAAAAGAAAAAAAGATTGAAGATGAAAATGAAAATGGGACCATTTCAAAAGACCAATTCAAGAGACAGGCGATGATGATTGGATATTCAAATCACAAGTATTTGTTAAGGGGCAGTGTGAATGATTAACTCATACTTGTAATATATGATGAAAACATTCTAATATGTAATGTAGTAGGCTAAACATAAAGTCTACATATGAGGCAATGAATAGAACAAAAGAGAAATGTTAGGGATGAAGATCTCATAGAAAATAGTTTAATATTATTTTGATTTTCAATAAAATTGTAAATTTTAAATATAAAAATTATATAATCTCTTTGTAATATGAATATTTAAGAAGATAAATTTATTTTTATATTTAAAATAAATAATTTTATTAATCTAAAATTATAATGTAAAGATTGTTCTTCCGGATAAGACTCGATAAGTTTGTTTTTTGATCATTTAGGTTTCTGTGGTGAGAGATCTGTTTAGAAATTGTCGGAAGACAAGCTATCAAAAACATTGTGGTTCTTTCGACAATTTCTAAAAAGTTTGTTTTTATCTAGAAAAACAAACTCAACATTAAGAGAAAATGGTGTGAAAACTTGTATTCTCAAAAACTAAAATTATAATTTTAATAAAAATTATAAATAAGATTTTTATAATAATTAATAAAAAAAAAACAAATTTATAAAATGTTTAATTTTTTTTATTAATAAATTATATAAATAATAATAAATAAATATATTAATTTAATTAGAACATCAATTTCTCTTTATTAATAAATAATTAAAATAAATTATATAAATAAATAATTAAAATAAATTATATAAATATATTAATTTAATTAGAAAATTCATTTAATCAAACGAATTATAAGATTTTTATGATATAACTTGACGTAACTAAACCTTTGTCTAATATACCTCAGTAAGGAAAAATATGGTTCCTTATAACACTTTATTTTTTTTACTTTATTTTTTATGCATCATTTTTCTGTTATTTTTTTCATTTTTCCTTTTTTCTTTTTTTTTTAAATAGAAACGGATGTTTTATATATTTATTAAAAAAGGCCATCATTACAAAAAGGGAGAGGGAAGTGGCTTTATCATCCGACTTATGCTATGTTTACATTCATCCTTTCCAAAATCAGAAATGAACGATACTTTCATGCTGCAAACGCTACATACTTGCCATGAAAAAATGGCAACGAAACTGTGAAGAAAGATTTGATATTTACACTTCATAGAAACCTGGATTTAGAGTGTGAGGGGCCATCTTTGTCCTGTTGTGGCACGCTATTTTCCTCTGCTTGGGCTGTATCTCCTTGCTGATGTGCTTGAGCTTCTTCTTCCGAGGCATGGTCCGAGAATCTAGGGGCAATTGGGACATGCTAATTGTTGTTGGCCACCGAATGGAAGGTGGAAGGGATCCAGGATTCATCGGTGTTAGCTGGACGTGGAGAGTGTTGAAGATTGCCAGGCCACTAGTTGAGCTCTTCAATCTGTCTCGTGTTGTGATTTAAGCCTCTCATGGTGATAACTAATTCCTGATTGTGCCTGAATTCCATTCTTTGCATTTGTTGTTGCATCTCAACCACGTTTTCCCAAATTCACTATTTTTCTTGTTGCAACTCTCTATGTTGGGTGTCCGACCAGTCCTCTATTTGCCTGCACTCTTGCTGCAATTCCTGAAACTGACCCCGTATGTCGTCCAGTGCGTAGGTTGGATAGGAGCAAGGGTCTCGGTGTCTGATGGTGCTTCGGCGCATGGTGATACAGTAATCGGGGGAGGCGCAGGGGAAGGGCAGAGAAAGGCCAAGAGAATTGAAGTTCAGAATCCCAAAGGTGTGAGGGAGAGGGTTCTTAATGGAAGAGAGGGGTTGTAGATGATGGTTGGATGGAGGCCTCCAGAAGTCGTTATATACTAGAGTGCTCATGATTTCCCTCGAGCGAGATAGCAGATATGACTGAAGCAGGGACTGGGTTGCTGCGAGGTGAGGTACACAGATGGACGTCCGGAGGAAAAGTTGAAGTGCCATGAAGTGAAGANGGAGGGAGGGGGGTACAATACCGAGTGTGTGAACAAGAGGGGGGAGTGTGACGTGGGAGGCTGAGGCAGGTGGGGTCGAGGAAAGGCGGAAAGGTGAGTGGGGAGGGGGGAAGAGTGACATGGGAGAAGGGACTTGTTCCTAAAAGTGAGAGGGGGGCTATGGGACAATTGTGCTTATGGAAACCAAACATTAGAGAGGGTTTGGCTGGTGAGAAGGCTACTTTGTTCTAGTGTTTTAGCCGCTTTGGCCATTTTGTCAGCCTCCATATTTTGTTTTCGGAGGATGTGCAAAAAGCTCAAATGCACAAACCATTTCTTAAGTGAATTTATGGTTGCAAATATTCTTTTGAGCGGGGATTTTTTCGTATTGGGTATCCCTCTCAATTCTTTAATAACAATTTCGAAGTCCCCCAAAACTGTTAAGGCTTGTATGCGCAGATTATGGGCTAGCTTGAGTCCCATGTAAGTTGCTAAGACTTTTGCTTTGTTATTTGTTGTTTTTCCAAGCCCCCAAGAGTAGTCGATTATCTTATTTCCCTCGGAATCATAGATGACCCCCCCGCACCTGTCGACCCTCATTTTTCCTGTTCTATAATAACTTATTGTGAAAATGTTAACCAATCTCCTTTTTCTTTAAAGTCATTTTACTATGCACATTGCGTAAGAATGTTTAATCTTTTATCTCATGTAATTGGTATATCTAATTGATATAGTTGGTATATCTTAAAGTTTTATTGCATTATTTTTTTACATATTTTATTTTTTAATTTAAAAATTATTATATATATTTTTTGTTTTTTTTAATAATAATTTTGTTTTATTTTATGTTATTATATATATCATTAATAATAAATTTTAAAATTATTATATATATTTTTGTTTTTTTTTAATAATATTTTTGTTTTATTTTGTGTTTTTATATACATCATTAATAATAAAGATGATTAGTGCAGTGGATTATCGCTGGAAGTTCCCTATTTTAATGTGAAAATTGAAAATTCAAATTGATCTACCTTTTTGTCAAAGTTAATATGTATTATATATTATTTATAGTAAGTGTATTTAGGTGAAGATGAAAAACACTTTCTCTTATATTGTCTAGCCTATATCCTTATTAGATTTCATTTTCAAAATATTTGTCACACTACCAACCTTCCTAACCTCTTGACTCGACAAAAGTATGGTGATATTGGAAAGCTTCTCTTAATGTTTTTCTAACACAAAAACAAAATTCTAAAGAATCAGAAGTAATCACTTACCCTCTTAAGATCCCATAGACCAATTCGATCTTAGTGGACGTTAATCATCATCATTATTATATATAATCCATTTTAAGATAAATAGTATATGTCCTAAAACATATTCCATTTTTTTACAGATATATTTCAATTTTGTTTTAGGGATTTATTAAAAATTTAAATTACATATTAAAATTTAATTGAAAAATCATTTTCATTATATTTTTTTATACACCATAATAGAATTATAAAATAAATTAAAATAGAAATAATAACATGAAGTCTAATAAGAAATTTAAAAAATTGCATTTATAATTTTGATGTGATTTATCTTAAAAATGTCTCGACTTATAATATACTCACTTACATTGTATATAGTAAATATTTGTGGTTTTCTTAAATTGTTTAAGATAGTTATAATTTTTTTTTTATTAGATTGTTTATGACTTATACCAAGTTAATGGAATTTAACTTTAAAATAATCATATTAAAATGTGTTTTAGAATTATTTGTATGACATTAATATTTCTTTATAATAAAAAAAATAGTATTTCCATTGAAAAAATTGATGATGATGATGATGATGATGATTAACGTCCACTAAGATCGAATTGGTCTATCGGACCTTAAGAGGGTAAGTGATTACTTGTGATTCTTTAGAATTTTGTTTATGTGCTCGAAAAACATTTAAGAGAAGCTTTCCAAGATCACCATACTTTTGTTGAGTTAAGATGTTAGGAAGGTTGGTAGTGTGATAAATATTTTGAAAATGAGCTCTAATATGGGTATAGGCTAGACAATCTAAGAGAAAGTGATTTTCATCTTCAACCTTCTTAGTGTCACAAAGGTGACACGCTCTTTCATCCCATGGTGTTTTAGGAATTGACCAACGCTCAGTTTCACTATGGAGCTCGTGAGAATTTCTTCTTATCTTAGTAATGATTAATTTTTTCTTTACACTTGGCAAAACAGATAAATAATTTTGATCTTCTAGATTAGGGTTTATTAAATCTTTATAATACCTTAATTTTCTTTTTTTCTCTAACTCTTTATCACACCACATTTTCTCTTTAAATTTTGATTTGACGTTTTTTTTAATAGTATCTTTTTTCTGCAAAATGGTTTTTTCCATGATTCCCCAATAGTTTATCCAAGACCACACGTCTTTATGCCATCCTCTCTTGAGTCGATGGTGGTTATGACTTGATTTTGAAGCAATTTTAGGTAGCCTCTTGTCTTCCATGTTGTTTAACTTGTTCTTATACATTAGGTATCTAGTCATANCCATGCTCTCAATGGGGGAGAGGCTTGTTTCTAAGAGGAGGATGGGATAGGGTGTATTTCCTTTAATTTTGAGATTATAGGTTATAAAATTCTTTTGTATTTGCTCTAACTTTCTCCGGGATTCACGAGAGATACTACAACCCCAAACTTCACATCCATAAAGAATAATAGGTGTAACAAGAGTCTCAAAGAGGAGTTTCTTCTTATCCCAAATCCAAAGGTCAGTTGATTTACAATTGTTTTCAAGCCCATAATAAGCTTTCCATCCCCCAATAATCATTTTCTTATTGCTATAATTCCAATTGAGCTTGTGGTGAATATCAATTCCAAGATATTTGTATGAAGTCACTTCCTCCAAATTGTTTTTGTCATATACAAAGGTATCATAAGAGATCTTATTGGATTTAATAATCATGACCTTAGTCTTATCAATATTAACAGTCATACCCATATTGGAGCAAAAATCCTTGAGCATTCTCAGTTGGTTTTCAAGATCATGGGCACTCCTTGCCATAATAAAGATATCATCGACATAAAGAAGAAGATTGATGACTATACCAGTGAGCGTAGGGCCGACACAACCTACTTTTTCCAAGCATTCTTTTAACTTGTCAATGTATATGCCAAAAAGGGTAGGGGACAAGGGACAACCTTGATTGAATCTGATATTGCAGTTAATCTCTTTTGACCAACCCTTAGTGTTTTTAAACTTAACAATAATGTTCGCATACATATTTATTGCAACAGCTGATCCAGGTGGATATCGGGGGCCACCCACCTTTTCCAAATGCGTCAAAACAATTTTCTGGCCATTTTGGCAACTTACTATTTTTAGCAGGTTTTCGCTTCCGGGGCCATTTTGAGGGCCTAAATGAAGGCTTTTCGAGATTGAGGTTCTCAATGATAGCCGAAGGCATGACTGAGGCCCCAAAATGAATCTCCTCGACGATACCTTTCCAACGAGCTATCACACGCCTAAAACGGAGATCGTATGCAAAAGTTACGACCCCGGGAACTTGATGCACCAACTTACCCAAACGGGGCCCACATGACTTTTGGCGCTTCATCTCCTAGGGTTAGGTTTTTGGATGTCTAGGACTTTTGGCATTCCCATCTATTGTAAAAAGGCCTTTAGAGCCTCATTGTAACCATCTTCTTGCGAATGCGAGTAGCCGTCACATCTCTTCTCAGAGATAAGCTGCCACCATTCTAGCGAGTCTTTCACTCTGTATTTTTACAGTCTCTGTACATTT
>JASDQU011026499.1:9008-22846 GCA_032191745.1 Picea mariana
TCCTTTTTCCATGCCCATGTCATTCAATGCTAATATTGCATATAGCTTGAATCCTTTGCACATGCTCTTCTATAGTTGTAGTGAAGGAATGAACCTTAAGGAAACTCCCTCATTTCTTCCTACCATCACTCATCTATGTCCCTCATCATCATTCAAACTCAATCATTTCATCTTATAGTTTAGTATCACATCATGTGATTCCAACCAGTCCATATTTATCATGACGTCATAATATACTAAGTTCGTGACGTACAATATGTCGTTTGTTACAAAATCTCCAAGTTAAGGATATAATCTGTAACCTTTCCTCAAACCTTCTGCTTGGCACCCAAAGCCATTTCCACATAGCAAAAATCATCATGTTCGACTTACTTTACCTTAATTATTGTTAGCACTGCACCCAAAATAAATCTCTTTGTAGCACTGGGATCTATCAAAATATTAAAGGTCTTGTCAGCAATGGTACCTGAAGTCTCGAGCATAGTAGATTGGTGCCCGTCTTGACAATTATTCACCACTGCATGAATCTGATGGGACTTTCCCAAATCTCCTATTGTAGTGTGTCTGATTGACCTGACTACTCTAGCCCTCTCAATCGGACAGTCACACTGGTAATGTGGCTCTCCACATGTCCAGAATCCAGTCTTCAGTTTAGTACTCCTAGTCCCTGAACTAGAAGTTGTTGGCCCACCAGCTTGAAACCCTGTTTTGTTCTGTTGAACATGAAGAAACTATTTCTACTGTGGACGATGTTGTTACTTATGCTATGGTCCTTTGTAGGGAGTCCTCTGCTGAGGATCTGGTCACCATGGTTCGTGAACATGGATCCTCTCAGCGTACCTCAATACCCTGATGAATGTATAGCTGGCGTCTTATGTTGTTGCGCACCAGATGTCGCATGTCCTATTGGTCTCGCAAGATTCCTTCCCTAACCCCCATTGATCATCTCTTCCTTATCTATGAGGGCCTTTTGGACTTCATCGTGCAACATCTGAGGCATCAAGTTCCTCACTTTCCCACAAATGCTAGAGTTAAGGCCGAACACAAACTTGTTGACCTTGAGCTTCTCGGTGTTCATATGTGGAATACCTAAGAATCTCCATGAATCAGGCATCATACTCAAGAACCGTATGATCACCTTGTCGTAAGGCATTGAACTCATTGAGCTAGAGCTCAATGAATTGCTCTGACAAATACCTCTCCCAGAACCACTCCTTGAACAGTTCCCATGACATGTCTTCGACAACCATGTTCAGCTGTCACATGAGCTTCTTTCATCATAGAAGAGTGATCCCCTTCAACTAATATATTGCCATGCGGAATTTCATGTTGGAGGTGTAGTCGTGAAGTGCGAAGCACATCTCCATGTTCTCCAACCATGCCTCAGCAACTGCGCCATCCATGAAACCCATGAAATCGGGAAAATTAACCTTCTCGAGTTCTCTGTGAATGATTCCAATACCATATGGGGCGCGCTATGGACCCTTAGGGGGTACATTTGCCCTATAATCATCTATATCTAGATGGTTAAGCAAGGCCTCTGAAATCCTTTGATGGGACATCATCAACCAAACCACATCACCCACAACAATCTTCTCATGTCCAATAACCTTCTCTTCTTCTTGGGAGTTAGACCCCTATGTCGTGGATGCTATCGGAGGCGTTGCACCTCCTCCTCTAGCACCACGTTGTCTTCCTCCACGACATCCTCTTACCATGATTACCTGGAAGCACAATTCAATTTAATTAGGGATAAATTATTAATCAAGTGTTTAGTACAGTGGAAGGCGTAATGATCCCAAGTCACGGGGTTGAACCCTCTTTGATACCATATGTAATGTCCCCTCCGTTATGACTAGGAAAGCAAAGAACAAAGGGTAATTTTTTTTACAGCATTAGGAAATTAATGCAACACGTAATACATAGTCGTGCCTGAGCAATGACATCATAATTAAAACCATTACAAGTGACTCATCATCCTAATCCATAACGACGTAAGCAATGCATCAATCATAATTAGTAATGGCACATAATTAACACATCATCACATTAGATAGAGAAAAAAAATAAACAAGTATCATAAATGGCAATGCAAGATAAACCATCACATAAAGATAACAGAGAGAAAATACCCGCTCCTACGCTGCAAGGTTAGGACCTCCAAGACACATAAGCAACACTCAAGCCCAAGATTCATCCAATTAATTTTGACCATTTAAGGTCTCAGGACTGGTGACTGTTCTGAGAAACAAAGAGATGTCTACATCCCACTAACACAATAAAGTCCAAAACCAACTACCTAAATCAATAACATAAACGATTAATCAATGGTGCAATAATGTTGTAATAACCAATCACACATAACGTAAATTCCAAGGCCCAAGACAACTTAATTACTAAATCAATCACACAACGACACAAGTTAAGGTGCAAGTGTAATCAAATTTATTTTTATGGCACAGAAGCAAACATCTATTTTATTTCAAGGCGCTTAATTAATCCATAACTGAATTCAACAATAAATCAATATTATTTTCAAGGTGAAACAAATTCTATTACAAATGTACATCACATCATTCAATGGTGCAAGAGAAATTATCAATTTAATTCAAGGTGCAAAAGAAATCTAATCTATTAATTTCAGAGTGCAAGAATCTAGTTACTCATCCATTTATTTCAACACGCAAAGTAATATAATCACATTAAATTCAGGGTGCAAGAGAATAATTATGAAGCAATCACGCGTGAACTTTAATTAAGGTGTACAAGTAAATTTATTTACTAAACTAATCATCCATCACCATTATTTCAAGGTGCAAGAGTAATCCAATTGTTTTAAAGGGGCTCAAAAGAAAATAAATACATAATCATGATTATCTCTTATGTACCTTTATCATATTGTGAGTGTATTAAACATATGCTTTTAAATTAAAAATGAAATGCTAATTTAATGCCATTTAATACTTTTTGTTATCTAGTTCGACCTTCCATCGTAGTACTAGGATCTATGAGCACCTTATGACCTTCAATTTGTTTTTAACAATGCAATACAATACATCAAATCTACTATAAAAACAACCTTTTAACAATATGATGTTAACCATAAAAATGATGTCCACTTATTTCCTTGAAACTCCATAGAAAACTAGAGAAGTGAATCAGATTAAGTATTGTCAATAAATTTTAATATGTATGTTAAACAACATCACAATTATAGTTTTTTCTACAATGATATTTCTGAATTTCACTATTCACACATCGTTAAATATGTTTCCTATCACTCTATTATCAAAATTTTCTTATATGGCACAGTTACATTAAAGACACACTTCCCCTAATGGCCTTTTCCAATTTGCAAAACGACAAAGTTTATATAATTCTTGTATGAAATAATACACATAAGCATAGGAGAACAAGGGAATTGTACCTATTGCATTTCCTCAAAAACACAATAAGAGAGCATACATTTGATCATATTTATATTAGTTTAGGTGGGTGCCAAGAAAACTATTGGGAATGAGATAGGTAAGTACAAAATCAACAATAATAATATCCATTCTTAAGATGGATGCATGGAATAATTGTAGTGATGAAATTATCCACTATTTGGTAAGGTATTAGAATGAAAAAAGCACCGAGACAAATCCCATCATTAGGAAAAACGCAGAGGCAAAATTGATGCAAAAAACAAAGACATTAAATCACAAAAAATGCACAGAGAAAATTAAGAGAAGTCGCCATGGAAAATTTCTCGTTGATGGGAGAAATTTTTGGGGAAAACCAGAGCTTAATTCACAAGAAAAATGCAGAGATAATTAAGAGAAATCGCCAGGGTGAAATTCTCATTGTACTAGGAAATTTTTTTGGGGCAACATAGAGATTAATCACAAGAAAACACAGAGAGAATTAAGAGAAATCTCCAGGGAGAATTTCTCACTATGCTGGGAGAAAATTCTTAGCAACACGCTGAGTTGAATCAAGGGGAAAAATGCCTTGAGAAAAAAAATTTGCTTGGAGAAAATTCTTGGCAACATGCTGAGTTGAACTAAGGGGAAAAACACCTTGAGAGAACAATGTTGCTGGGAGAAAATTCTTGGCAACATGTTGAGTTGAATCAATGGGAAAAACACCTTGAGAGAAAACTGTTGTTCGGCGACCTTAAAATGCATATTACAGAGATGAATCAAGTACAAAAACTCCATGGGATGCTCAACAATTCTCCCCAAATAAATACAACGCAGGTGAGAAAATGAAGGTGCTAAGAAATTCTCCCAAGGGAAACAAAACGTAGGCAAGAGAATGGAGAGGCTCATCTTGCAAAGGTGTTGAGTTTCTACTATGGTAAAAACACAGAAAAAATCGAAGGTAAATAAAGGCTAGGGGGCTCGTAAGACTGGGAGGAATGTAAACATCAAAAAAGAAAGGGTTTTCTAAGAGAAACGCGGGGTAGAAGCACCAAGCACATGCCTATGTTTTTCAAAAAAAGAAGAGGTTTCATAGAAAAACAATTCCAAGGATAACAAGAGTCTCATATGAACTAAGTGTTGATACTGAGAGGGGGGTGAATTAGTATCAAGTAAAATTTAAAACCTTTTTCAACTTATACTTAAACCATTCAATTATATCTAATGAGAAATGAACAATAGTATAAGAGTTACACCAATACACCACAATACACCATGCACAATATGCGAGAAATAATCAATAGTTATTGTTCAAGGGAAGTAATGACTTCCAAAGGTAACTACAGCTTCCAAATGTAAAGGGAGGGATAAACCACCAAGAGGAAGATACAATCCTCGAATATCAAGAGAGATTTGAACTCTCCATCCTTTCCCCTTCCTTCCACCCAAAAATATATGAGAGATAATAAAACATTACATTAAATCATCACCATCAACCAGTCATCACATAGAACCTAATAATGCTTCCTGAGACTTCTTCAATTTCTGCAATTATTCAATTCTTGGAGTAATTTGATTCTATAGATAATATTACTCAATGTATTCTCTGAAACTCCTCCAAGTTTCACTCCTTTAATCATCCCCAAAAAGAAATTATAGAGAGAATGCTAGACCTTATTCAATTTTGTTTTATTCAGGGGACCTAACTTGTACAGAATGCCCCACGCTCAATATTTAACCTTAGATTTTGAAACTCGCACACAAGAAACTAAACTCTGTACTCTTTCCAATGAAATTTGTCCCACGTCATTTGGATTCTCTATGAAGAAGTTATGACTGTTTTACCCGGACACTTGTTTATTGACTAGCTTCAGAACTGGTCACAAACCTTATCTTCCACAGAGTGTATCTCCATAATTATAGCAAATCAAGAGCTGAAATTTTTACCACAGGTACCTTGATATGTCTTCTCAATACCATAGCAATTTAACCATCTGAATCATTCTATAAAAAACATTATAGAAAAAATTGTAAGATGACCTAAACATAACATACCTTAGAACACATCACCAAAAGACTTCATCCTCCCTTGAAATCCGACCTTCTTTACTTCTAATTTCCTTTGAAATTCGACTTGTGTATAAAATGAATGTATAATGATATTTATTTCTACCATTTATGTCACTTCCTTTTGACATTAGGGCTGATCTGACACTTTCTTATTTTGTAATTCTTTTCTTTAAATATCTCCAGGGCATACATGTACTTCCTTCTTCAATTCACTTTTTCATCTTCAAAAATTCATTTCTCCTCAACCATGAGAATCCACATGATTTGTCACATACCATCGGAAACAACATGATGTATACTATCCATCCATGGGTCTTGTATCTACATGTACATTTTCCTTCATGTTGAAATACCTTCATCAATCTTGTGGTCCAAAACCCATGACTAGGGTTGACATCAATGACAACAACCAATCTTCCAACACTAAGCCTCAATAGATAATAGGAAAATAAAAAAATTGAGATTGCTCCTAGTGATCCACACATCAATTTATACTTCAAGAAGAAACTGTAGATATTAAGGTTACAATATACAATCATTATATCACCAAGAACACATGAGTTTTATAAGCATTCAGACATAGACTCCATTAACATAATATTAAAATATAAAAAAGTGCATTGAATTTTGTTAACATATAAATAATTAAATATAGAGTACCCTGACCAGAAAATAGTGGTAGTTGAGTTGTTTGTGTCATTTCCAAGCTTACACCAATTCAATCCTCCTTCGCCTCCTTGCTAATATTTGGTACTTCATAGGTACCTCCCAACCAACGCTATGGGTACTCTTCCTCCCCATGAGCCCCCCGAGCCACAAAGGGGCCACACACACAACCAGAATCCTATAGCTCTCAGCTTGCCTCGCAAGGTAGAGACACCACTCTCTCTCTCAAACTAGGTATCCCAACTCCCACAAGTAAAACCAATCTGAATTTCTGCAGCATAACCTTACTCATAACCAGTCTGATCCATTCCTCCTCTCAACCATTTGTTTTATAGAATTTCCTTAGTGACAACATTCCATTTGCAAATTTAATTCATCTTTTAAAATTTAATTAGGAATTATCCGATCCATACACTTTTCACCTATTCCCTTAGTTGCACAAGTAAATCCACTATTTAATTTACTTAAAAGTCAATTTCCCTCACCCATCCTAAAAGAGCTCCTAAAATCACTCCTAGTTGTCCCTTTATTCCCTTTATTTCCAATTAATGACTAACGCTTTTCTAAAACGGAGTTGAGTTAAATAGGAAACATCTCTTCTAATCATTCACGTACATGGGATGAGAGTATTCCGTATGTTCAAAACAACTACAACATGGCTCTCCATAGCTCCATTGGCCATAGCCCATTTTAGGTGGGGCTGGAATTCCAACACTTGGTTTCCATTGATGTTGCATTACCTCTTGCAACCACACAGACAAAATATTTCCATGTTCATTTTGAGGCCGACAAATCCACCAGATTCATTGAGCATATTCAAAACATTTTCCAATAGGTCCATGAGATTTTGCAGAAATCCAATGCTAAGTACAATCAATGCCATGATCAACAATGAGTACCACACAGGTTTCAGGTGGGAGACAAGGTCTGGTTGCATTTTTAGAAAGAACGCCTTATGGGGCCCCATCGAAAGCTCTGTCCATTTCTCTATGGGGCTTACACTATCAACAAGGTTGTGGGAGACAATTCTTTTGAACTCAACACTCCCCCCTTCCTTGGCTTGCACCCAATGTTCAATGTGGCCCTCCTCCGACAATATTTTCCACCTTTATTGGACACCTCAAATATCGTAGAACAGTTGACACTAATAGAGATCAACCCTGACCTCATGGAACATGCATCCATTGATCATATAGTGGAAACACAGGTCAAAGGAAATCCCTAGCAGAGGATCCATCTTTATCGGGTTATCAAGGCAGG
This sequence comes from Picea mariana, assembly GCA_032191745.1. NCBI lineage: Eukaryota > Viridiplantae > Streptophyta > Pinopsida > Pinales > Pinaceae > Picea > Picea mariana. Next base: position 16,409 of record JASDQU011026499.1, read on the forward strand.
GAAGTTTCTGCACCAAGGAAAATGGCTCACCTAGGACCAAATTCAGCAGAAATTTCCTCAGCTGATGGGGGAACTCAATGCAATGGAGACCATTTCTTCTTAATGGGGGAGGACTGATCCAAGTGGATATTGGTGGCAACCCACCTATTCCAATTGGCTCCTTTTGACAGTTTTAGTTCAACACGTTCTTCTGTAATTCTTTGTAATTATGGTTTCTACAGTTTCTGGGCTATATAAATCCCTACACAGCTTCCAAGTGGATATTGGTGGCCTCCCTCCTAATCCAACTGACTTATTTTGGAAGTTTTCATGTCAGTATATCTTTATGTACTTCCAGGGCCATTTTGGGGCCCTAAACAGTGTTTTTTTTGGCTTGCCACGGTCAAAATGTAAATAGAATTATAATTTGATGACATAATGTGTATTTCTTGAAAACACCTTTCCAATAGCCTATCACATGCCTAAAACGAAGGTCATATGCGAAAGTTACAACCCTGGGAAGTTGACATACCAACTTACCCATCGAGGCCCACATAACTTTTGGATGTCTATGGTTTTGGCATTCATGAGTAATGTTAAAAAATCCTCTGGAGCCTCATTGTAATCATGCTTCTCAGATGGATGCACGTAGAAGACACATCTCTTCTTAGAGATAGCTACCACTATTCAAGCAAGTTGTTTTCAGTTCTGCAGTTTTACAGTTTCAACATATTTTATTTATTCAATAGAAGTTATTGTTCACTGGATATTTGTTGTTGTTCTCCATATCTCTATGTTATTGTATTTATTCTATTATTTATTTCATTCCTCTCATAAATATGGATCAAAAGTATCCCTTAGTGTTGTTGAGAAATTCCACCCCGTCAACACCAACTTAAGAAAAAAAAAAAAAAAAATTAAATAATAAAAAATACCCAAAATTTTCTAAGGATATTATACCTAGTTAGATTTAGGTCCTAACTAGAAATAATTCTATAAAAAAAATGAGATTATTCCTTGAAACATAAACTACACTTTCAGTTTGACCGACTCCATAAAAGAAATAGTAATATTTAACTAATAAAAGATACCCAAAATGTACATCAAGGGTATTCTACCTAGTTGGATTTAGGTCCTAACTAGGAATAATTCTATGGATGATAAAGACTATGGCTTTTGTTTTACGAGAGACGAAGTGTTCACACTTTTAACAAATGAAATACGTAGTTTCACAAACGGATAAGTATCATTTCTCTTTATATAACTTAGATCTCTTTAAATGTATAAACTTAGATCTCTATAGTGAATTAGAGTCCATATGCAATCATTGATAGATGTATTTTTTTTTACTCACTACTTCTTAGAAAAACTATTTAAAATTTTATGTTGGTTTAGATCTCTTTAGTGAATTAGAGTCCATACGCAATCATTGATAGATGTATTTTTTTTTTAACTAACTACCTTTTAGAAAAACTATTTAACTTTTTATGTTGGTTAAGGTAGTAGGCTTTAACCTTTTACACTCAAGATGTAGTTAGTTGAGTTCGGTGAAACTAGTTGAGATTTCACTTGATTTTCAAACTACATTTGCAGTTTAGAATATCGAATTTATAAATTAATTATTATTTATTTTATACTTATTTATTTTTGAGTTTTAAGAAAATTTTATATTTATTGAATTTGTAATATTTTTTAAGGTAATACATTTTCTTAACCATAAACATAAACACATTATATCAAATCAAATTTTAAAACAAAAAAAAATGTTAAACTTTAAAATTAGAAATAAAAAAATGGTATTCAACCTATATACTAATATTAAACATTAACATTGAAAACATAACACAAAATTTGAAATAAATATATCTCAATACTAAATAATTATTTCTATGGGCCATTATCAATAAAAAAAAATTAAGTGGTTTTAAGTCCCATCAATAATTACAAAATTTGGATTCTCGTCTCAAAAAATGAATGAATTTATGTGGTTTCATCTTAACAACTAGAACTCCTCAATTTACACTTGTAATCCTTAGATAAAGAAAATCATTAAATCCTTCGACAAAGGGAGGAGGTAGTGTTATAAGTCCTTATTCATCCATAGTTGGATTCTCATCCCTGAATATTTAATCCAAATCCATCATTCCAAATCACTTTGAGAATAACGAGGAACCATACCAAAAGACTCAAATCTAATATCCATCATATTTTAAATAGATACGCTAATACATATTTTAAAACCAACTTTTATTTTTATATTTAAGTAATTCATAATAACTTTAAAAACATTAATAATGAATTAATGTATTAAATATCAAAGCATCTTAATGGATTGATTTCTTAAAGGCCAAATTATTTCATTCATAATTTTGTTTATGTAATTAGGCTAAATTAAGGATTCATTGGCTTTTGAATTCCAACAAAATCAAGTAAAATGTTGAATTCAATCTTTACACTTATCCTTCAAATGGAAATTATACATTGTGTAGATTTTTTTAGAGATCCATATGTAAAAAACATATATTTCTTAGTGTTAGATATGAGTGCATAATCAATCATTGATTCCTGCAACTCAAAGTAAGATGTTGAGTTTATTCTTTCTACTTCATCTAAATGATCCATTCTAAAATGAACTAACAAAGAATTGAGTCAGTTGCTAATATGACCTCTTTCATAAAGACCAAGTGTTCATAACAAACCATTGCATGGTTACATAACAAACCATTGCATGGTTACCATTTGTAATTTTTTTTTGGTTATCATAGTTCTTTTCAATTTATGTAATATCTTGGATAACATATTGCTTCACCTTTTCAAAGTTAATATCATTTATTGCTTGGTACTATGTAATAGCTTGGATAACATATTGCCTCCCCTTTTCGAAGTAAATGATCCATTCTAAAATGAACTAACAAAGAATTGAGTTGGTTACTAATACGACCTCTTTCATAAAGACCAAGTCTCCATAATAAACCATTGCATGGTTACCATTTGCAATCTTTTTTGGTCATCACAGTTCTCTTGGATCTATGTAATAGCTTGGATAACATATTCCTTCACCTTTTTGAAGTTAATATCATTTATTGCTTCTTAATATGTAATAGCTTGGATAACATATTCCCTCACCTTTTTGAAGTTAATATCATTTATTGCTTGGAACCACTTGGAGTGATTATATCCATATTCAGTCTCTTTCTACCACCAACTATAATTACAACAGTATCCAAAGTATATATGAACATACTTAGATGTAGGAACCCATTTACAAGAATCCAATAAGCTTTTCTATTTAATCACTATTGTCTTGGAGGATGTGTGATGAATTATCTATTTGTTTGTTAGACCACGAATTCATCACACACCATACAATAATTATTACTTGTAGACTTAATATATCCATTTCATATCAATATGATGATGATGATGATGCTTGACGTCCATTAAGACCAAATTGGTCTATCGGACCCTAAGAGAGTAAGTGATTACTTGTGATTCTTTAGAATTTTGTTTTTGTGCTCGAAAAACATTAAGAGAAGCTTTCCAAGATCACCATACTTTTGTTGAGTTAAGAGGTTAGGAAGATTGGTAGTGTGATAAATATTTTGAAAATGAGATCTAATATGAGTATAGGTTGGACAATCTAAGAGAAAGTGATTTTCATCTTCAACCTTCTTAGTGTCACAAAGGTGACACACTCTTTCATCCCATGGAATTTTAGGAATTGACCAATGCCCAGTTTCACTATGGAGCTCGTGAGAATTTGTTCTTATCTTAGCAATGCTTATTTTTTTCTTTACACTTGGAAAAATAGATAGATAATTTTGATCTTCTAGATTAGGGTTGATTACATCTTTATAATACCTTGATTTTCTTTTTTCCTCTAACTCTTTATCACACCACATTTTTTCCTTAAATTTTGATTTGACGTTTTTTTTAATAGTATCTTTATTATGCAAAATGGTTTCTTCCATGATTCCCCAATAGTTTAGCCAAGAATGGGCTTCTTTATGCCATCCTCGCTTGAGTCGATGGTGGTTATGACTTGATTTTGAAGCAATTTTAGGTATCCTCTTATATTCCATATTGTTTAATTTGTTCTTATACATTAGGTATCTAGTGATAGCCATGCTCTCAATGGGGGAGAGGCTTGTTTCTAAGAGGAGGATGCGATAGGGAGTATTTCCTTTAATTTTGAGATTATAGGTTATAAAATTATTTTGTATTTGCTCTATCTTTCTCCAGGATTCACGAGAGTTACTATAGCCCTAGAATTCACATCCATAAAGAATAATAGGTGTAAAAAGAGTCTCAAAGAGGAGTTTATTCTTATCCCAACTCCAAAGATCGGCTAATTTACAATTGTTTTCAAGCCCATAATAAGCTTTCCATCCCCCAATAATCCTTTTCTCAATGCTATAATTCCAATTGATGTTGTGGTGAATATTAATTCCAAGATATTTGTATCAAGTCACTTCCTTCAAGTTGTTGTTGTCATATACAAAGGTATCATAAGGGATCTTATTGGATTTAATAATCATGACCTTAGACTTATCAGTATTAACAGTCATACCCATATTGGAGCAAAAATCCTTGAGGATTCTTAGTTGGTTTTCAATATCATGGGGACTCCTTTCCATAAGAACAATATCATCGGCATAACGAATAAGATTGATGACTATACCAGTGAGAGTAGGGCTGACACAACCTGCTTTTTCCAAGCATTCTTCTAACTTATCAATGTATATGCCAAAAAGGGTAGGGGACAAGGGACAACCTTGTTTGACTCTGATATTGCAGTTAATCTCTTTTGACCAGCCCTTATTGTTTTTAAACTTAGCAATAACATTCTCATACATCCTTATTGCAACAACCCTCAACTCGAGATGTACGATATAACTAGTGTTTTCAAACTACACTCATTTTTAGATGCATTAATAGGTCAAGAAAGGAAACCTTTGTGTAATTTCACGTTCTTGGCCATTTCTCCCAATTCTAGATCACGCTCCTTCCTTCATCCTCAAATAGTTGTTTTCATGATTTATTTGATTCCATATGAATATGGTCTAGCGAGAACATGTACGCGACATGAGTGTTTACTAGAATGATTTCTATGGGAAACTACTCTAATACTAATATTCCAGGTGAGGGAGAAAGGGTTTATGGTATTAATAAAAAAACTCTACGCCATGCACTACAAAAGAATCAAAGTTAAAATCTCACCATGAACTATTAAGAGAATAGAGACAAGGATTAGGAAACATGTTAATATTAAAAGAACTTCAATACCAACATGTTAATACCAACTCATTTTGTGATATTTTAAAGGAAAAGGCTTGATGTTGATCAAGGTTGTTGGGATATTTTAAAGGAAAAGGCTGGATGTTGATCAAGGTTGTTGAGTGTTCCCCCTTAATATAGGCAAATATATTATTTTATTTTTCATTATATTCAAACACCCAATATGAATGAACATGCTAGTATATTGCGTAGCTAGTGAAACCCCCATGAGGGTAAGGTTGATTAGGGTAGGGATGAAGTAAGCTAAGTTGTGTTAGGGTAGTAGTATGACAATGTACTCTACATTGGGGTTTTGTACTCTAGGTAGAACAATGCACTCTAGGTTACAATAAATAAGATTGAATATGGCTGTTAGGATAGTCTAGGTTAGCATGGTGTAGGTCAGGGTAAGATATGTTAGGTTTTTCTATGCTAGGTTAGACTAAGGTAGACTTGTCTAGGCTACCAATGTTATCCTCCTTATACATATTATCATACTAGTAGTTTTTCTCAATAATATCCTCATTTTCATTTAAGTTTATTATATTTCATGAAATAGACCATTTGGGGGGACACATATATTTCTTCCTTGCATCGTATGTACAACTTTTTATGGTGTTACATTTGTTAATAATAAATTCCTCCCTGGTCATGAGAAATGACAAGGCAATGGTGGATCTTTAAAAATAATCTCAATGCTTTATCCCTTCTTTTGTGAGCCCCACCAAACTACTAGTTGTGTCCAAATTTTAAACATGATCAATTGTAACCAAGGATTTGGTAAATTAGACAAATAGCATGTGTTAAAATTTGAGAACGACATGTTTAGGAGATTTATAAATTCTTAAATTGCTAAGGATTTTATGATTATACAATAATCCCATTCTCTTCATTATCAATTGAGAAAGATAAGTTTTCTTTAAAATGAAATTCATAACATTACCAAAACACCTCCAACATCATATCATTATTTCTCTCACGATAAAACAAATTTTAGTATTACAATTTACCTATAATGGGGTATGCTACTTTTGAATCATGTATGATTCAATCATTTTAATTTCTTTGCATTGAGAGAGGATTGTAAAAAACTAAAGCCAAACTTTTGCTTGGTGAAACACTATTGAAATTTACAATAGTTTATTATATATATATATATATATATATATATATATATATATA